>JAASFI010000776.1:0-17431 GCA_023333705.1 Globisporangium viniferum | reverse complement strand
TCCCCCCCCCCCCCCCCGCTCCACTGCCCTCTGCGACATGTGAGACACCATCGTTTGTAAGAGTCACTCGCACGAGGTACCTGCAACCGATCAGCCAAGATCTCACTGATAGTGGCACTCGGGTATCCACACATCCGCCAGGATCAAACCAGAAAAAGGCAAAAGTCTCAGCCCCACCAAATCAGCACCACTCTCTCTCTCTGCTGGTCTCCGTTATTTCTTGTTTGACTGACTCGCCTTTGCACTTTGACTCGTTCTGCCTCTCTTGTCTTGCGTTGCACACCTGTCGCTTCTGCGCGTGCAACGCGTTGCCTGCCTCCTTCTCTGCTCATTTTCAAAGAGCGACCGTCGGAAGAGCATCCAAGAGCCGAGTGAGCGAGTCGCGCGTTCTGGCAAATCCTGTTCTCGTGCTGCACTCGTGTGTGCCTTTACTGCTTCTCTTTGATCGTCGTCACTTTCGAAATTGATCAGCCAGCTGCCTCTCGCCGTTCGCCGTGTTTCAGCTCCTCACTCCGAAGTCAAAGGTTCTCCTCGAACTTCCAGGTAATCAACGGACAACAAAGCCAACGACAGCGACCAAGGCAGCGATGAACCCGCACGGCAAGAACACCAACATGACGGCGCCAGTCATGCTCCTGGACGAAGAGCAGCAGCGCTCGCTGCAGCAGGCGACGGGCCGCCGCACCAACTCGACCGGACGCGGCTCGTCGGGCCAGTACCGTCTCGACTCGTTCGGCGGTGTGAGCTCCGGCTCGTACCCGCTCACCCCGCCCCACGCGCAGGGCGTCCCGCGCACGAACTTCGCGACCGGCGGCATGCAGCAGCCGAGAACCAACTTCACGACCGGCGACACGGAGCCGCGTACGAACTTCACGTCGGGGGCGAAACCAGCTCAAGGCGCGAACAGCGGCGGCCGCGCGACCGACATGAGCAACGGGACGTTCAACAGCAGCCCCAAGACCAACTTCACGTCCCGTCGGTTCGGCGGCGGCTTCGATCCGAACGAGCCGTACCGAGACTACCCGCCCGTGATGATGTCGGAGCCACTGTCGGACGACGAGACCGACGATGGACCGAGCAACGGGTACGCCGGCAGCAGCAGTGGACTCCGGCTCTCGGTCACGTACATTCTCGTCGGTGTGATCCTCGGTGTCGGTCTGGGTGTGCTCTTCAGTAGCATGAAGGTCTCGGACCTCGCCGCCAAGTGGATCTCGCTCCCGGGTGATCTCTTCCTGCGCGCACTCAAGTCGCTGGTGATTCCGTACGTGTTCTGCTCGGTCGCGGTCGCCATTGGTGACATCGTGTTCGTCGGCAAGGTGTCGGTCGTCGGGCTCCAGACGTTCCGGGTGTTTGCGGTCATGTGGATCGTGACCGGTCTGGTCGGCATGGGCGTGGCGCTGCTCTTCCGTCCGATGTTCCGTCTCGACCGAACGTACATCGCGACGCCGACGAACGCCGTGGGCTTCACGTGCGCGAACAACATGATGCTGCAGTTGCAGAGCGACAGCTCGATCGCGTGCTCCGGCAACTCGACGCTACTCGGCGGCGCTGTCGACACGGCGGCCTTTGAGGTTAAAGACGTGAACGACGTGTTCACCAAGAACGTCAAGACCGCGCTCGCGCTCATGTCCGTGAGCGATCAGATCCTGGCGATCCTCAACTTGATCGTGCCGAAGAACATCTTTGAGTCGCTCTCGAACGGCGACGTGCTCTCGACCATCACATTCGCGATGGTGTTCGGCGCGATCGCCGGCCGCAACTTCTTCACCAAGACCCGCAAGGTGAACTACCTGTACCTGATCCTGCTGCAGCTGCGCAACACGTTCTTCCTGGCGATGGAGTGGGTCATTTGGCTTACGCCCGTGGCGGTCGTGTCGATCATTGCCGGCTCGTTCGCGGCGAACCAGGACGCGCTGAACGACATCAAGGACGTGTACGTCTACGTGCTCGCTGTGATCGCCGCTGCTTCGGTCCAAGTGCTTGTGACGCAGCCCGCGATCGTGTTTTTGATGACGCGCTGCAACCCGTACCGCCACATGGCGCACATGAAGCAGGCGTACATCTTCTCGTTCGGCGTGTCGTCGTCGCTGGCCACGGCGCCCGTGACGCTCGGGTGCATCAAGAAGGCGCGCGTGTGCTCGCAGTCGCTGGCCAACTTCGTCATCTCGATCGGCGCGTGCTCCAACTTGTCCGGCATGGCGTTTTACTTCCCCATCGCGATCGTGTTCCTCGCCGAGTCCTCAGGTAATGGCGATGAACTCACTCCGTGGCGCCTGCTCGCCATCTACCTGCTCTCGGTGCTGGCGTGTGCCGGTACACCTCCGATCCCAAACGCTGGTATCGCGCTCACAGCCACTGTGTACAAGACCGTGTTCGGCGTGAGCGACTTGCCCGTGACGTTCCCGCTGTTCATCGCGATGGACTTTTTGGTCGACCGGATATCCACGGTCTGCAACGTGAACGACGACATCATGGCGCTCAAGGTGATCGCCGAGAACACGGACGAGACGATCGTCGGCGACCATCTCGGAGAACGAGATTAAGCCTCGGGGCGAGCCAGCCAGCCAGCGACGGTCGAAAGAGCCGTACAACCAACCATTTTTGCATGTCGAACAGTTTCGCGCGAGATTGCCCCCAACTCAAGTCCAGGGACCAGGACCAGTAGCTCTCGGTGGAAAGCTGGGATGAGCTGCAGCTTCAAGCACCAGGAGATCTCAAGGCGGTCGAGCGAGGAAGTGCGAACGAATCTTAACGTTATCAAACAAAACATGAAGAAACTCTGTGTGTGCCAACCATTTTGCAGTTTGTCATCATCTCCGAAGCTTTGGTGTTGAGTACTCTACAAGTCCCCAAAAATTAAACCCATCCTCTGCACAACCCCGCCTGTCTGTCGAGCCAGTCCGATGATCGCAGTGGGTTGAGACGGTCATCCCCGCTTCAGTAACTGCTTCATCATGAAAATTGTATGCGTCACTCAGCCAGGTATCAAAGCCTGATGAAGCCATCTGCCTTGAAACGCCGTCACGCTGAAATAGAGCGCACCACCTGCACCAGAAAATGGCAGGCGATTGGTTCGGCGCCCCGAGGAGTTTCAGGCTGTTATCGGTCGTTACCTAAAATGCCTGGCCTCTGTGCTATTCTTCGCACGCACGACGGGCTGTGCATTCAACGAAAACTCAGCTCAGTTGGTGGCTCCGCAACTGCAAGGGCTCCAAGTGCACCAGCAGCCACAAGCTTTCAAGGTCCGAGGTTCTAGGTCCGCCCAGGACCCAGTCAAGCCCATAGAAGACTTTGTTGTGCGTCATTTCGGATTCAAGCATCGCCCAGGAGTTACAGACAGCAGCAAATCGGTCGACAAGCAAGAACCGGAATTCGCCTGCATAACCATCGTCATCATGCCCACTCCAATCGTCCTTCTCGACGAAGAGCAGCAGCGTACGCTGCAACAGGCGCAAGCGCAAGCTCAAGCCAGCGCTGCCACTGCCAGCCACACGAACTCGGATGCCATGAGCCAACGCCAGGGCGGGTTTGCAGGCGTGACTGTAAACACCGCGATCGCGAATGCCCGACAGGACTCGTTCGGCGGCGCGTCCGCAGACTCGTCGATGACCCCAGCTTCCGAGACCCAAACAGGAGCATTTGAGCCGCGCGCGGACTTTACGACTCCGAAGACCAACTTCACGTCCGCCGAGCCGCGCACGAATTTTACTTCGGCTGTGAGACAGAACGAGCGCCTTCTCTACGACAACATCGGCACGACTGGAGCACGCCCCACTGATTTGAGCGGACGAAGCAACGGAACGTACAGCAGCAGCCCCAAGACCAACTTCACGAACCGCAAGTTCGGTGGGGGGGTCGACTACGATCAAAACTACGGCGACTCAACGCCGCCGCTTTTGTCGGATCGCCTCTCGGACACGCTCGATTCGGACGAGAAAAACGGCGGCGAGTACATCGGCAGCAGCAGTGGACTCAAGCTCTCGATCACGTACATTCTCGTCGGTGTGATCCTCGGTGTCGGTCTGGGTGTGCTCTTCAGTAGCATGAAGGTCTCGGCGCTGGCGGCCAAGTGGATCTCGCTCCCGGGTGATCTCTTCCTGCGCGCACTCCAGTCGCTGGTGATTCCGTACGTGTTCTGCTCGGTCGCGGTCGCCATTGGTGACATCGTGTTCGTCGGCAAGGTGTCGGTCGTCGGGCTCCAGACGTTCAAGGTGTTTGTAATCATGTGGATCTCGGCGTGCACGTTTGGCATGGGCGTGGCGTTGCTCTTCCGTCCGATGTTCCGTCTCGATAGGCATTACGTTTCGTCCCCGACGAACGCCGTGGGCTTCACGTGCGCGAACGGCATGATGCTGCAAACGCTCCCAGATAGCTCGGTCATGTGCTCTGCGAACGCGACCGTGACGGGCGGTGCTATCGGGAAAGCGGCTTTCGAAGTGGACGACGTCAACAATGTCTTTTCGAAGAACGTGAAGCACGCACTCGCGCTCATGTCCGTGAGCGATCAGATCTTGGCGATGCTCAACTTGATCGTGCCGAAGAATATCTTCCTGTCGCTTTCGAACAGTGATTTGCTCTCGACCATCACGTTCGCGATGGTGTTGGGAGCAATCGCTGGTCGCAACTACTTTACCAAGACGCGTCGAGTGAACTACCTGTACCTGATCCTGCTGCAGCTGCGCAACACGTTCTTCCTGGCGATGGAGTGGGTGACGTGGCTGACGCCAGGCGCAGTCATTTCCATCATTGCCGGCTCGTTCGCGGCGAACCAAGACTCGCTCAGCCAGCTCAAGGACGTGTACATGTATGTGATTGCTGCGTTCTGTGCCGCGGCAGTGCAAGTGCTGTTCGTCCAGCCTCTCGTCATCTTCCTGCTCACGCGGTGCAACCCGTACCACCACATGGCGCACATGATCCAAGCGTACGTGTTCGCGTTCGGCGTCGCGTCCTCTGTCTCGACCGCTCCGATCACGCTCGCGTGTGTCAAGAAAGCCCGCGTGTGCTCGCAGTCGCTGGCGAACTTTGTCATCTCCATCGGCGTGTGCTCCAATATGTCTGGCGCTGGCTTCTACTACCCTGTTGCCATTGTGTTCCTCGCCGAGTCGTCAGGCAACGGCGACCAACTGACTCCGCTGCGTCTGCTCGCCATCTATCTGCTCTCGATCCTGGCTTGCGCTGGCACGCCTCCAGTGCCAAGTGCCGGTGTCGTTCTCATGGCGTCGATCTACAAGACGGTATTCGGCGTGAGCGACGTGCCGGCGACGTTCTCGTTGTACCTCGCGGTGGATTTTTTGGTCGACCGGATGTCCACGGTCTGCAACGTGAACGACGACATCATGGCGCTCAAGGTGATCGCCGAGAACACGGACGAGACGATCGTCGGCGACCACCTCGGAGAGCGTGAGTAAGAGAGAATGCAGAGTGGCTTGCCGATTATATGGATGCACGATAGATCGATCTCTCGTCTTGCACGTTAGCTAGAGAGTGCCTAGAGAGCTTGCAATAGAGGAGCTCCCATTTCGAATGAGACCGAAGAGCCACCAATGGACATTGTTGCGTTTTGATTTGTTGGTAGCTGTTGTTTTCTTACTATCCTTCGATATTATTGTCCATCTCTGGAAGTGGCTCTGTCTCTCGATTAGTCGAGGTGGACATTGAGCTCTTCACTGTAGAAATTCGACAGTTTCGAGTGAGGTCTTGGGGGTCTGACTTGATTCGAGTCAGAACAAAAGACCATGGGCAACCAAAACCCCAAATACATAGTCACACGCACAAGTCCTTCTGTCAATTCAGTAGGGTTTGTGTGGAGTGTGCGCATGTCATTGATCGGTATCAATACTCCCTGCCATCGGGTTTCTTATGCACCAGCTGCAGTCGTGAGCAATGCGCTCGCATACGATCTGTCGTTTTCAGTATTGATCCCCTCAGTGCATGAGGGCCAGCGCCAATTTTTTGGCCGTGAAGACATGTGAAGACATGAAGAGAATCCATGCTGCACCGAACAGCAGGGCGAGCTTTCGACCATGTGGATCGATCCTTCCGTCAATGTGCGAGTCAAATGAACGCAAACTATCCAAAGAGACCATTAGCTATGCGCCGCGACGTGGGAGGGCAAAGGGGGCAAATGGATGCGAAAGCGATTGCTGCATCCAAAGTGCAACCGCAAGCTCTTCTTCGCTCTTCTCACCATCATCAATGGCTGCGACGGTGGGCGTTTGACTCAAAATCGGCTCATTCCGCCATCAGAAGGCGTCATTCCTGCATCTACTGCCCTGAGCCTCCGCCGCTGAGCTGTCTCCGTCAGGTCTCTAGTCGCCCACACATTCTTCAAGATGGCGTTTGGGAAGCCCAACTTTGTCTTGTCTTTTCCTGGGAACCCGAGAAAGTGGGTGGCCGACAAAGTCTCCAAGCTGCGCGAGCGGAAAGCGAACGAAGCGACGATGCTCAAGCCGATCGCTCTCGCAGGCGCGAGCAAGGGCTTCTCCGGCCGCTCGCAACTCTGCAACTCGTTCGCGAGAACGCAAGTCGTCCAGCACCGAGCTTCGCCAGCAGGAGCGCCATCGAAGCTCGACAGTCTCGAGGACACCAACAGCGAAGAAGACGCCGCCGAAGGCGATGAAGACGATGACAGCGAAGGCACGAGCTCGTCACGATCGGCCACGTCGCGGAGCCAGCGTCAGCACCACCACCAGAGCCAGCGAGCAGCACTGGACGAGGGCCAATGGAAGCCCTGCCACATGTGCTCGCGCCACTTTCTCCACCGCGACAGCAAGTTTGCCGATTTCTGCTCGCTCGACTGCAAGTCCGCGGCGTATCTGGGCGTCGGCGGAGCCTACGAGTACTGAAGATGGAGCTGCAAGCACACAAGCATGCCTGCAGGTTCATTTGTTTTTCTCCATGTGTAGCTATACTAACAACAACGTATTTATCACCACCAACAAACGTCTCCGCATTGAAATGATGCAATGAACAGCACAACGCTCGCTGTTGTCATTGCTGTCAGCCTCCATAGTTCCTTCCAAGTATAATAGCAAACTCACAATAACAGGCGAAGGCGAGCGGCAAATATACGCGTTGAGTCAACAACAAAAAACTATTCATCTGTGGCACGAGCGCATGAGAGAGATAGAGAGTGAGAGAGCGCTGGGTCGTCCAGTCCGTCGCATTGTCCTCCGTTGGCTTTACACTTCACGCGTTGATAGAACCCGAGATTCTCCTGCTGCGTCTGGTGCTGCTGTCATAGAAGCATCCTCTGGCCCACGTTACCCCCGCCCGGCCAGCGCTTCGTGCCTCGTCTTCATATCTGTGTCTCTTGGTCTAGCTGGAGATGCCGACGACGCCGTAGGCCTTGATCGGGCCGGCGTTGCCGTTCTGGAGCGAGAGCTCGTGGCCGCCCTTGCCGAGGTCGTCCTCGTTCTCGTGGACCACGATCGAGCGGCCGATGATCGAGTGCGGGCCGATGAGCTTCACGAGCTTGTCCTCAATGTGCACCTTGACGCTGCCGTCCTCGGCGGTCACGTCGACGTTGCCGAGGCTGCCCACGCGGCGCTCGTCGTCCTCTGGCGCGCCGTGGTTCTTGCCGAACGGGTTGAACACGCCGCCGAGCGCGCCGCCCGCTGGCTGCGACACATCGCCGAACACGTTCACGTGGAGTGCGTGCTTGCCGAGCGACAGGCCCTTGAGCTCACCGGTGATCACGGTCTTGGCATCTTCGTGCGCCTATCACAATAACAATACATGAACACGATCATTCTGTGAGCGATTCCATTCATGTGCACGACCAGTCTCACACGAGCAGCAAGCCAGAGAGCAGCAGCATGTTATGGTACCTGAGAGAGCACGAGCGATCCGTACACGGAGGCGTCGTCGCTGTAGAGAGTCACCACTGCCTTGGCCATTCTGTCTTGTCTGTGTGGTGTGTGTGGTGGTGTTGGGATTCGGATTCCTGGATTGGATCGATCGATCGAATATGGGTCGTGGCCACCAATGTTACCAGCGAAAACAATGGGGGTTGGTTTTTTTCTATGGGAAGAAAATCCGCAAAACGGATTTTCGTTGTATAGCGTACTTATGGTGCTATAAGTCTACATCATGTCAAGGCTGCAGTGTAATCCGATGTTAAACTGCAAACAAGCTTCTGGAAAGAGTGAAATTGAGTGGTGCGACTCTCGAGCCCCGCAAGAGTGACATCTTTGAGTCTTCCCCTTTGTAGTGGATATTTGTGCATTTCTGACTCAAATTAGACTTCTTTTAGTATGGAGGTATTTATACCAACAATGACCTTTATCAAACACATACTCCACCTCCGCGCAACATTCCAAACTTGGCGCCACCCACTCGCGCAACATGCTTTCGTGTGTGTCGCTTCATCCCTGAGCCTGTTCTGTTTCGCTGGCTGGTCGTTGATTGACTGGAAGACAGACAGAAACGAAGAGCTCTCAATCCCCACCAGCTCCAACAGCAAGTGCCAACACCATCATGACGGCTGTGGACGTGAGCGCCGAGCGCCGCGAGGTCCTGGAGAAGCGCCGCGAGCTGCGCAAGGCCAAGAAGGCCAAAGGCCGCGCCGCCAAGGTGGACAAGCAGCGCGCGCGTCTCGAGAAGAAGCAGGAGATCCTCGCCAAGATCCGCGCCAAGCGCGACGCCGAGCAGCAGCAGAAGAAGAATGGCGGTAGCGGCGGCTACGGCAATGGTGGCTACGGCAACGACGCGAACGGCGCGCAGAACGAGTCCGGCTGCTGGATCTGCGGAGAGAACACGCACCGCAAGCAGGACTGCCCGAACCGCGCGGCGCAGGACGTGAACAAGACGTGCTTCCAGTGCCGTCGCCGTGGGCACACGTCGCAGAACTGTCCGCAGGGCAACAGCGGAGGTAACAGCGGCCGCAACAATGGACCGCTCGTGTGCTTCAACTGCGGGTCGGCGTCGCACCAGCTCAAGGACTGCAGAGAGGCGCGCGTGGGCGGCGGCGCGACGTACGCGACGTGCTTTGTGTGCAACCAGACGGGCCACTTGAGCTCGCGCTGTCCGCAGTCCACCACGGGCGTGTACCCGAAGGGCGGCTGCTGCAAGGTGTGCAAGAGCATCGAGCACTTGGCGCGCGACTGCCCCGTGGCCAACATCAGCACTGACGGCAGCAGCGGCTTCCGCGCGAACAAGAAGAAGACATTTGACGACGACGACGACAATGATTACCACTCGAGCAGTCGACCAGTGGACACGGGCGGCGACGCGCTGGACTCGTTCAAGATCCCAGGCGACAACGGCGACGACGACCGAGAACAGAGCGAAAAGCCGCAGTGGGCATCCAAGGCCAAGTCCAGTAAGAGCAGCAGCGGCAAGCTCGTGAAATTCTAGAGTTGTTTGTATAGAGATAGCCGACGAGAACCAACCATCACCAACTTAACTAGCTAGGACCAATTCACATCACGTCGTTTGTTTGTATAGCTGCGTATTGTGTCCATTACTTGTTTGCTTTTGCTGTGCTGTGAAATGCTCTTGCGTTATTGAACTGAGTGAGGCCCTGCAAGTACGTCTACGCGTCCTTCTTGATCTCGCGCCGGATCTCCTCGGGGTCGATGTTGTGCTTCTTGAGCAGCTCCTTGAACTCGTCGTCGTAGTCGTCGTCCTTTTGCACGCGCAGCCCGTGCTCCGGGTACTTTTGCTGGTAGCGCTTGAGCATGCTGTGATGGAGCTCGTTCCAGCTCACCTTCTCCTCTTCCGCGTCGGCCTCTTTCTTCTGCTTGAGCTCCTCCTCGATCTTCTGCAGCCCTTCGAACAGCGGGTGGTTCTTGCTCTTCTTCTTGCGCTCCTTCAGCTCGCTCTCCGTCATCTTCACGAGCCGCGTGCCTAGTGAGAGAATAAAGCACAACACAATGGGCAATCGCTGCCAAGTTAGCCTCACACAAAGATCATATAGGAACCACCACTTTCTCAATGCGAAAAGTGACAATAACGCACCGTCCGTCGTGAACTCTTCGTAGACTTCATCCTCGTCGCCCTGAGCAGGTTTCTTCGCAGCGGCTTTCGCTTTCGCGGCCACCTGCTGCTGCTGCTTCTTGCTCTTCTTTCCACCATCGCTAGAGCTCTCAGACTCTTCTTCCTCATCATCGTCGTCGCCTTCTTCTTCGTCGCTGTCTCGCATCAGATCATGCGACAGGTTCGGTCGCTTCTATTAGACACACACAGTCAAACACCGTGAGCCCCAGATCAACACACCCGCCAGCAACGTCATCCGCGCAATAGTTCTATGCACTAATGTCAAACGTCTCAAAGCGCACCTGCAGCTCCTTCTCCCTCAGGTTGCCCTCGGCCTCCAGCATGCGGTTGAAGTAGCGCGCACCAACAAAGAGCGCGCCCAGCACGACGTAGTACTTGAGCACGGGCGCCAGGTACTCGAGGAAGTCGACAAACGTCTCCGGCGCCGCGTGCTTCTTGACACGCGTCACGCCCTCCTCGTAGTCGTCGAACTCGCCCTCGTCCTCGTCGTGGTCGTGGTGGTGGTGGCCGGCGCCGTGGGCGTGGGTCTGGACCACGAATGCGGCGAATGCCACGAGCAGCGGCGTCACTTTGGTCAGCATCATGGCGTCCGCACGTGTGTGTCTCTCTGATGATTTCTCACTCGCGTTCTCCCTCGTGAGCCAGACTCACAATTGCTGATGTTGTTGTCTGTCGGAATGGAATCAGATTGATGGGATCAGAAAGGAAGCCAGAGTTTGGCTCAGATAGACTCAGATAAAGCAAAGTTTGTTGGATA
Organism: Globisporangium viniferum; assembly: GCA_023333705.1. Classification (NCBI taxonomy): domain Eukaryota; phylum Oomycota; class Peronosporomycetes; order Pythiales; family Pythiaceae; genus Globisporangium; species Globisporangium viniferum. The sequence goes on along the minus strand of JAASFI010000776.1, from coordinate 6,675 downwards.
GGTTTGCCCTGAGTCCGTATGCTATTTGATAGGTTACCTATCACAATGTTGATGGGAAAGTGTGGTGGTCTGTTCGTCAACCTTAGAGCGCTCCGAGGCTCTTCATCTCCTCCATGAACGCGTCGTACTCCTTGGAGACCGATCCGTCGCTTGCTCTGGATGATGTTTGTACTGGTTCTGACGACCCTTGTGCTGGCTGTCTATGCAAAGGAGCAGCTGGGGCTGCGGCTGAGAACACTGGCATCGCAGACGCTGGTCGAGGCACCGGGACCATTTTTACAGCTGCTCGGGGTCGAAGTGCAGTTGACGAAGTCGCAGCGGGACGGCGCTGAACGCGGAGCGCGAGGGGAACGAGTGATCGCAGCTGCGCTTGCTTCTCTTCTCGTTCTTCGTCGTCTTCGTCATTGTCGCTTCGATACTCAAGGTCTCCGTCTCTGGTATTCGTGTACTGATCGGAATCGTAGCCATCATCACCGCCAGGAGAATCCATTGTTGGGTATGGAGCGACGACACTGTCCTCATCGTCAATGTCCATGGAGACACCGTACGCGTTTTCTGCACTTGCGTCCTCGTCCATGTGGTCGTCCACCAATTGAGGATGCGGCGGTGGGAGTGGAGGTCGAACCTGAGGCTGCGCTTCTTCAGGCGTTGCTCCCGGTCCTACGGGCACTGCTGACGGTGGAGGTGGTGGCACAGAATAGGCTTGGACTGATGCTGGCGGTGGTGATGGAGGAGGAGGGACAGATGCTGGAGCTAGTGGTGCTGCCATGGAACTGGACGATGGAGGCGGAGGTGGACAGAATGGCAGTGCACCACGAGGAAGTGGAGGTCGCAGAGGCACTTGGATGGTTCCTGGAGGCGGTGGGCCAGGAGGAAGCGAAGGTCGTTTGCCAGGTCGCTTTGGAGCCTCCACAGCAGCTACATGGATCAATATGCAACCAATGTTAGCACTCGTCGTCCCAACGAAGAAGTAAAAGTCTTACGGCTTTCACAAATCTGTACCTGGTGGTGGTGGTGGCGGTGGTGACGGATGTCCCACGCCACGATTGCCATGAAATCTCTGCGGACCTCGACCTCCACGCATTGAGCGAGGATGAACACCTCCAGAAGGATGATGAGGACGCGGTGGACGGGCTGGAGGTTGAGCAGCGACTGGAGGAGGCACGCGATACATCTGCGGTCGTCCTGGCGGTGGCACTCCGAAGGGATTCAGCGTCGGGTGGTAGTACACCGAATTCTAATGTAAAGGGAGCAAACACGTCAAAGCGTGAGAGGCTGTAATCATGTAGTACCAGTATGAAAAACGATTATGAGGGAAACAAGCAGGTTACCTCTGGGTTCTGGTAGCGCTCTTTGTTTGCCTCGGTGAGCTCTTGGATCGTCTATTAAACATATTTAACGCCAGCCACATCCCAATCAGCATATCAGTAGCGCCAAGAAAAATCACATCGCGTAAACTCACCTTTGGTGCCTTCTGCACTTGTTCGGCTTCTTGCTTCTGCTCGGCTTCCATCTACAAAAACGACACGAATAATCACCAGTCAAGCCCAATCCGTCCGCACGACCGCAAACTGCATAAATTTAAACAGCACCTCTTTGCGCTTCTTGAGCACCGCATTAAGCGTATCTTCCAACTGAAGCAGGGTAGGTAATCCCACACACACACAAACACACAATTTTACATGCGAGATAGTTAGCAAGAGTCATGCAGCCGCCGTCTGTTTTCCATTACGACACCCTACCTCTTGCTTGCGCTTGCGCGTAGGCCCGTCCGTTGGGTTCATCTGCACCTGGCGTTCCAGGGTCTTGAGCTGCAACAGCATACCACACAACAGCGATAGATCCACCATCGCAATGTTAGCGTTAGTGTCACTGTTGGCGCCATGGCAGGCGGACTGACAGAGCGTGACGCCCGTTCGCCTCCGTACTGTTGCTGCGCGCGCACGCACCTGGGCCTTGATCTCCTCGGGGTCCATCGTCGCGAGCTTCTGCTTCTTGTCGCGCTGGCGCTCCGTCTTGTGCTTCTTGAGCTCCTAGAGAAGCGCATCTCAAGCCCACACGTAACATTTAGTTAGACGCTGCAGCAGCATACAGATCACACACACACCACACACACACACACACACACACACACACAAAGAGTGGCGCTGTGAAGAGCTGCTGTATAGCGTGGCGTTCGCACCTTCTTCTTCTGCTCCCTGCGGAACGCGTCCATGGGGTTGAGCGACTTGGCCATCGTCGCCGCCTCTCGCTCTTGAGCTGCTCGCTGCCTTTGGTGGTCAATCTGTCTGTTGTCGTGGTTGTCTTCTTTCTTGGTTCAGCATTTGTGTTTTGTGAATAACAGCAGTACTGCATCTCACGTATAAAGTACGATATATCTATTTGACTCAATGTAATTGGCTGAGAATACAGTTGTACAAAACGAGGGATCTGATTGGATAGAATAATATTATTGAACTTGTCAACTTAGCGGGAGCTAAGTTGACAAGTCAGGATGGGTATGTGAACCCAAGGCTTGGGCTGGTGGAGCTTCGGCTGGTTGATGATGACGATGAGGAATCCTTTCGGATAGAGCGCTTGCCGCATTTATATAGGAAGTCCATATCGCTCACCATCTCACATTAGCCCACTTGCTCGCTCATCGATCGCCTTCCAGTGACACTTGCGGTTAAGCTTACGCTACAGTGTCAACAAATTGGGGATTCCTGCTCAATGGTGCATTATTGCACAGAAGACTTTGTCACAGAGCTTGGTCAGGCACGTTCGATGATGGTGAGCCAGGGGTGTCAAGTCTTAGTACCATTGTACTGTACATTCAAAGCGAAAGGATACAGCATGGCTTCAGTTCGGAGTTGGACCCCTGGGCTCCAGCTTTTGCTTGACTCGCTCTATTTTACATGACCCACCGTCTTTGGCACACGAAAGCTGCATCGCTTCATGAGCCACGGGATTCATTGCAGCTGCTCGCTCTTTTCAGCTTTTGGCAATCTGGTGGTGCTTGTCCAGCGACAGAAGCAAAAAGGATACTGGCGGGTTGGCTCGTTAGTCGTGCCTTGGATCCGTCTGTGCTCAGACTGATCCCAAACAGTAATGTCCTTCAAAGCGTTACGGACGAACCCTGTGCGTTTGTGAGTCCAGATCGCATGCTCCATAGAGCAAAGTGCCGTGTGCTGCAGCAGGATCTTTTCCTATCTCCCACTGAACTTGACCGATTGCGCCAGAAAACGCAAAGGATCGGATCCGCCACAGGTTCCAGGTGAGGCACTCGCACGCACACGCAACATTTAGTCCAGCTGGTTGCAGTGGGAGGTGACGCCGCCTTGAGATTCAACACCCACTAGCAAGTAGGGTGTTGTACTGGTGACATTGCCTCCGAGCATCATCTATGTGTTGGGGACCTTTGCATTGCCTCTTCTCTAGTGGGTTCACTGGTGATCATTCTCAATCCGAATGAGCTTACGCCAGACCCTATCACTAGACTAGACGCTTTTGTTCATTGTAATCTCTCGAACTAGTCACGCTTGCGTTGCCTGACTCACAGGATTTGCATAGTACGTGAACTCAGCCTGGTCTTGTGGTGAGAGTGTGCAATTGGACTACCAGCGATCCTTGGCCGAGAGATGTAGTGTCCACTGAACGTTCGAAACTGATCCTTGAGTTCAGTGTGGGTTGGATTCCTATTCGACTGAACTCAAGGCAGAATAATGAGCGAACGTCGTCCAAAGTCGATTAGGCGAACACTTGGGCATGCGTCAACAAATTCCTGGCGGGTTCGCTCCCAACCGATTTGAGTTTGGAATGACCAACAGTAATTCTCCATTGGTATCAGCCTTCGACAACAGTACCCTGTACAGTACCTGGGATCTGAGAGGGAGGAGCGATCCCAAGCTCATTAAGGAAAGGGTCGTTGAGATCCTCAAGCTAGGATGAGCAAGCGCTAGCTTGTGCCCCCATGAGGCGCTCAATAGCATGTGATCCTGGTGCCAAGAACTCCCGAACCACTCATATCTACATCCCACAGAGCTCCACAAAAGGTCTATTGGATCCTGTGCCTGTTCATCAGCACAGGATCAGGTGAGACCACCTGAGCTTTTCGCCTGCTGCCATCATTATTCACACAATTTTCTTTCCATGTGTTGACTTTTCTTTCTCGATCTTTAGAGATCTCGCTGGACTGAAAAGAGATTCGTGGGCATTTTATGATTATTTTGCGGACTGTCACATTCAAGCAAAGTGGTCAGTACATGGGTACAGTACCTGGTACAGACAGTGACGGTAGCTCAGCGAAGCGAAACCACATAACGGCTCTTCTGAAACCTCTCCGCGCAGTCTTTACGTGGCATGTAGTTCAAGAGCGTTGTCGTGGAGGAAGGAGGAAAGGAAGGAACGAAGAACGCGTGCAGACTGGAGTGCAAACAGGAACCGCTCTGGATCTTAGTTGAAACCCGAAGGCTTCTCTCACTCTCGAATTTCCAACGAGCTGCACAGCACAGCTAGCTACCTCCAGTCTCTACAGTAGTCGCTCGCTGCGCTCCTCGTCCCCAAACGCGCACCTCAGCGCGTACTCGACCCTCGACCATGATCAGCATCAAGCTGCTCATCCGGTACGCCGCAGTGGCTCTGCTGCTGGTGGCGCATACATCGTCAACTTCGCTTGCGATCCAGAATGGTGCAGGGTTCGTTGTGGTCCATGAGGCCGAAGAATCGCGCAGTGCTTGACTGTTGGTCGAGCAAGCGACCCCAAACACCCCAGCTCCAACGACCCCAGCGCCGACCACGCCTGCGCCTACAACTGTTCGCCCTGGCAACAACGGCGGTGGCAACAACCAGACACCAACGCCGACCACGCCTGCGTCTACAACCGTTCGCCCTGGTAACAACGGTGGTAGCAACAACCAGACGCCAACGCCGACCACACCTGCATCAACGACGCCTACGCCTACAACCATCCGCCCTGGTAACAACGGTGGTGGCAATAATAGTACACCAACACCAACTACACCAGCACCCGCCCCAACAACCCAAGCTCCAACTCCAACTCCCATAGCCCCAACTACAACTACTCAAACTCCAACGCCAACGACAGAAGCGCCGGCTCCAGCACCAGCTCCGACCACCGAAGCGCCAACGACGCCGACGCCGACGCCGACGCCGACCACCGCTCATCCTGGCAACAGCGGCAGCAACGGCAACAACAACGGCACGCCTGCGCCAACGACTCCGGCTTCAAAGACTCCATGCCCATCGGTAGCTACCGTAGCCCCGGTTACCCTTGCTCCAACTACAGTTGCGCCGACGACCCCATGTCCAACGACCCGAGCTCCTGTTATTCCTGCTCCGACCACGCAAACTCCTGTGATCCCTGCACCGACGCCAGTTCGCACTCCTTGCCTTCGAACTGAGCCTCCAAAGCATCACGGAAACTCCCAAGGACGCCACGGTGGAAAGCCTTTCCACCCGCAGCATCAAGAACAGCCTCCAAAGCTCTTCAAACCAGTCGTGACAGCAAAGCCAACTGCGTTTCCGAAGCAGAATCAGAAGCAGCAAGCGCAGCATCACTAAGAAGAACAGGAACGCGTCATCTGTGGGCCGAGTCCTCGTCCCGAACAGTTTGTTCTCGACCACCAAGTGGGTTTGTCGTCACATGGGAACGTAAAGCCTTGCATACTCGATTTCTTTTCAACAACGTTTGTGAGTACATGTGCTAGTCAATTTTGCATCTGCAAACCAAAAAATATCGGAACCCCTAAAGTACATGTTTGCGCTTTCTACTTCGCACGTTCACACTTTGGTGCCGTTGCAACGAGGTCTATTGATCTGCTTATTCGACGCCTACACTCTCGCAGCAACGCATCGGCTGTTACGTGCACACGCACAGGATTTTGCCATGCTGACCCCGATTTCATCTCTTGGTAATCATCAACATGCAAATGTCCAGCTCAAACACAAAACGCAAATACTGTGCCGTGGTAGGAAGATGTTTTTTTTAAATAACACACTTTGAGTCGCTGCTGTACAGTTGTCTACGAGAATGTTGTCATGGGCCTCGCTACAATACAATATGTAGGCTTGCGGTCGGTGACTCCATCTTAAGTGAAGTCATCTCATGCTCAGTTAGTCGGTCCTGTTCTTTGCCCCATTGCAAAATGAGCACTGTAAGTGGATTGCATTGTATACGCGCTTGGCAGCAGCAATACTGTAGACTCATCCGAATCAGCTGCACACAACTTGGAAGCAAAGCTTTCGTTCAACTCGTAGCCCACGCACGACCGACACTTGTTGACTTGTTGGTATATGCTTGTAGGTATTTGTTGCGGTGGTGCATTCTAAAGCCGGTCTGTGAACTGACTAAACTCAATCAGTGGTGCTGCAGCACTTGTACACTAAAAATCTAAATATGCTTCCCACGTGATCAGATACAACGCGTGTGAGCTCAAATGTTTTTCAAATGATATCAATTTGAGTCCAGAGAGTCGCATCATCGAGTGGCTGGACTCCAGCTTAGTTTGTGACAGTTGCTGTTACTGTGAACTCTCTCCACTGAAACTCGATACAACGTGTCGAAAATCCCAGATCCTCATTTTTCTGACGAGTCATCCAGGTTTCCAGCTCGAGATCCATCTACGTATCCGGCATGCATCTGTAACGGAAGTGCTTGAAGATTACGTACAGCAC
>JAASFI010000775.1:0-17480 GCA_023333705.1 Globisporangium viniferum | reverse complement strand
GTCCTATGGATTGAACCTCACAGTGTACCCAAGGTTTTATATATCATTTTAGTAGGTTTATTTCTGCATCGGTAGGTTTTATTCATAAAGCCTCTAGGAGCCCTTGAGGCTAAATAGGAGTAGCGACAGGAACCATAACAGCTTTTCAATTCAGTTGCAAATTTACCCTCATGTCCTCAAGTCGCCTCCAAGTCGGGAGAGCGCTTCCTCGTACGCGCCAATAGTGTGTGCCGTGTTTTGGGGACTGTCGTGGTACAGCGCTCCATTACACTTGTTACGTGCGTTTGAAAAGGCGATTTGTATACCAGCTTCCAAATGAAAAACATCACAAACTAAATTAGAAGTTCTCCTCACAACAGGTTTATCGTATATCAAATCAAAAACAGATGAATTTTATACTTCTTAGTATCAAACACGACATCACGACAACCGTTTGGTTCATCGAATAGAGCGATTACTTCTATAAGAGACGGTTAATACATATAGACCGTCGGGATAGATTCTCTGTATTGAATTCAAGAAATGACGGTATAAACGATGGGAAACACGTGCATATAAAACACTAAGAAATTGACACATGGCTGGAAATTGCATAAAATATGCAATAGCAGAGGTTTTAAGCCAATAATGTAAAATCTTCCCGCTTTGTGACAAAGATGTCGCGCATGTCACGACGCATCTATTTCGTGTTGCATTATTTCCATATCGATTATGCATCTATTTCGTGAATTTTAAATGAGTAAATCGCATGCCGACGGTATTACAAATTTAAGCTTATACCCGAGGGACGTATTTCAAATTTGGAGATACGAAGTAAGTATTCGCGCCATTTTCACGTGAGAGGCTAAACATGAAGCTGATTAAAGGAGATTGGTGTGACATGTGTAGTTTGAAAACCTCAAAAATGCTGGTATGTTAATTACTTCCTCCTGTTTCTATATCGTGTTCATCTCAGGGAATCTACCCCTGGTTGCTACGCTGACCCAATCGAAGCGTGGATTAACTTATACTGGTCGCCACAGCAATGACTTTCTTGTCGTCTTTCGAGTGCAACGTTATCACTCACAAACGTTCATACAACACAACGACAATCATTCACGCCAAAGTATGGGATCGCTTGGCATTTCGTCATTTTTAAACAACAACTGTTATGTTTGGCGCGGGTAAATGAACATGCTCAGGAGTTCCGAATGCAATTCGTTAAACGTCAAAATCCATTTAGAATTCGTGAAATACGCACTACCGCATTCTCCTAAGGACCGTCGTCATTTATCCTGTTGCCCATGGCGTGCTCCTGCCATGCACACCTTATACAAACATCAAGTAAAAGAAAGCACGTGTTAATAAGAGCGAATGAAAAGAAATGCACACAATCAAAAACTGGAGTACGTCCTTCTTCTCTCTCATCCAAAAAAGGATATTAAGATTTTACTGCACAAAATTTTAGTTTGTGATTGGATAATATCAAACAGGTTTAAGGATTTTTTTTATGAACGATGTTCGGTCGGAAAGTTTTAATTGTGATGTTTTGCAGAGGTTTTTCAATTATAACATCACAAATTGTCTTTTGCCATTTTGTTGCTTCCGTGTTGTTATATATGGGATTGCTGATTGCTTTGAATTCATTTTACTCAAAGCTGGCTGGGGTTATTCTTGGATTTTCTGTGGCTATTTTTCTCACTAAACTGCGAAAATACACCTTACACCTCATAAAACGATCACTTATTAACATATACTTCGCTTTGAATTGAGCTGTAAAACGCGCGGGAAAATGCGACAACATACACCAAAATACATGCTTTCTAGGCGTGTTTTTTGTTTTTCATGTATCGAAACGACAAAAAAGTTACAGAAGAAAAGATCAACTGTTCATACTTAGGCTGGATAGAGATGCACCTACACTGCCAGTCACATTTATAAAAACACTCTGACTTGTCTGTGTGTTTTGCTGCTTGAAGAGGCAAATTTCGGACCTGTCTACTTTTATCAATTTTGAAAACGAGTTTCACCATTCGATTCGGCTCATCGCTGTCTATCACTGACTAAAACGGTAGATTACCAAAAATAATATTGACTGAAAAAATCAAGACCAAAGTCGGGGAGTAGCCAAGACTGGCGGACGGGGACAGGGGGACAAATCAGAATCTGTCACAATCTATGACCTTTTAAAAAGTGATTGGTTACTGTACCCTTACTTACAACGAACATGATACACAAAAGGCAAGTACCTCCAATATTTATTCCTGGGAAGGAAACCTTTCTTACAGTTTATATGCTATCACATGTCTAATATGAATCGTGCACAGGGTATGAGGGTACGAATCCGATACATGTTGCAGCGAGTCTACACAGTACGAACAAGTTCCACGTAACTCATCAATTACTTGTAAACTAAGACAGTCAATCAAACATGTACTCTGGGGGTTAATGTGACCTACTGCAAAGGGTTAACAAGCCGCACGATCTACCCCAGCCTTTGGAGCGGTAGTGGGTTTTCTTGCTGCTCTAGATGGATTGTAAGTTCATTTGCTTTGGTAATGTCAATCTAAATTTTCTGTATTTGCACCCCCTTTTCCAAGACAAGGTGGTGCACCTAACACACACGGGTTGTTCAATTGGGAATCCAACGGCTCCGATTCCGAATTATTTTTAAATTACACGTCCAAAAAGGATTTCCCTATATTCTATCATGAATGTTGTGTGTCCAAAGTCCTACATGGATCCTACTGTATTGCTAACTGCATGTAAAAAAATTCAATCGATGCCCAGACATGGGCACGTAGGTGATCAGACAAATAAAATAGTGGAAACGAGCACTGGTATTTCGGCAGAGTGATCTCAATCCGAGTATAGACAGTAGAGCTCTCAAAGGGTGACCAGGTTTGAGAAATGGTCAGACCAATGGAGAGCCAAATCTGCTGAAGGAAAATAAAATTCTCTGGTACGATAACGCAGCGTCCGTGTGTTTCTAAACCGAATCACGGCAAAATTGAAGGAAGGTCCACCCGAAAGAGTCAGTAATACAATCTCTAGTAACAAATACAATCAACAAAAAACATTTACTTGTATGCTAGTCGTGAGACGCCATGATGCTTGCCTCTTTATTATTCCATACAGCGGCTCAACTACAACTGAATGAATCTGTAAACACGCCTTGCCATCAAGTACTCAATACTTAATCCTTTAGGTGCCAAAGAGTGAATTTTTTTGCAGAACAAAAATCGGCAAAAACACATAGTACTAGAAACCATGTACAAAAAAGTGGCTAATTTGCAGTATTGCACCATTCCTTGCATACGCCCGAACCGAGTCGGACATCGATCTCGTGCAGGCGGAGGAAGTCCACTTACCTGGTTTCCCTCTTGGACTGGCACTTGTCCACATCTACTCGCACCACTACGCTACGCTCTTTCGCTCTGGCAAGGGCGAAAGCGAGCTACAAACACAATAACACAGGCACACACGTCAGAAATTAGTAGACACTGTAAGACATCAAATCAGTCGTCAGGTTTCTTACCTTTTCATTGGTGAAGGAGTACACGGAGACATCGATGGTCCTCAGGGCGCCATCAAGCTGGGTCAACAAGTAGGCCTATGAGGACTTCGGACCCAAACGCGACGGGAAGCGAAGTATACACCCTGTCGATCTACTGATGAGACTTAGACCTGATAAGTCACAAGTCGCTCATTCGACAAGATCGGCGCTTGAGGGCGTTTGCCAAGTCCTGGATAAACTCCCTCCTGCTGCTTGGCCACGTCGCTCCACTGGAGAGAATCAGTGCGTGGGGCTGGAGAAGCTGGCGCAAACGCGGCGTTGATTTCCACCTGGAGGGCGTGGGCGCGGTGCGAAGGTTGGTAGTCGCTATACGTCGCCTCGATCTTGACCTTGATCGTCGCAGGGTCGTACGGGGTAGATTTGCGCCGCTTTGTGGTGCTCATGGTGATGGCTTTGTTGCTTGGAAAATGGAACATGGAGTCCAGAGACCTCATGAGAGCTCGCCTGAAGCGAAAAGGCTTCCTTGTTGGTGCTCTTTCTCGTCGTCTTCCAAATGTTAGTTTATTTCCACCGGGATTGCGTTAACCCCTTCGTGGTCAAAGGAGTCAATTTGACCCCATACGCGTTTTTATCAAAAGTGGGTGTAAAATTCGTGGGTCTAAGGGGGTAATTTGACCCCTTTTGTTTTTGGACGTACATCAATATGTTTCTACCAATTATATCACGCAAAAGCATACCATTGTAGAAAGAGACTGGGATAAAAAAATTCGCCTGAATGAGATCGTATCTGAAATTTTACATGATTTGGTGCATCCCTGGCATAGGAATGAAAAAATTTACCATGTAAACTTCTACATTTGAGCGCTCTTTTGGAAAACTTCTTTGGTTTCTTGTTTCACTTATACGCTATGCCATTGTGAGTCATCAATGAATGTGTGTATAAAAATCATGAAAAGTGAAGGGGAAAACAAAGAATAAACAGTGCAATCTCCAACAACAAGAACCATACGCCAACTTGCTAAATTTAATTGCTATTACATTTTAGTATTGCATGGAATGCGTCATGATTCAGTCAAGTGTGTATTGTATCAAGGTCGACACCTGTGGAGCAGAGTATTGAGAAAGACCTTGATTTGTTCGTTGTTGTGTTCATTCATAAAGTATTCAACACCTACTGATGGTTTCGTAAAAGGCATTTGCAAAAAAGCAGCACTCTTCACATACTTTGGTCAAGTAAAACAAGACAGAAGACATTGCATAATACAAGAAGAAATGTCGTGTCGCAACACTCAACTACAAATCATTTTTTTCTCCCTGATTGTGGGTAGATCAGGATGATGTGTTCCAACTGACACAAAGCCACATTTGCTCACATTTGCTCACATTTGTAACAAACGTCAGTACATTCAGTCAGTAAACACCAATATGAACAGCAAAATGTACTGAAATAGGCCAGTAAGTTTTGTTTGGAACGATTTGGCCTTTGAAGGCTTTGCTAATTTGTCAATTGTATAGTGTTTTGACTCTTCTAAGTGATTGTATATTTAATTGTGATGCCTTTTAGTGAGTTGATTTGCTTAGTACACGTCTATAAATTCACAACTGATTTGTTACATTGAGCTTCATTTATATGCATTTACTGGTCTGAAGTTCTCTTTGCATTTTGTCATTTTTTTATTCTGTGCTATCTGTACTATGTAAGTTTCTAGCACCGCCATTACTGCACACTAAAAGTGCAAACATAAAACGAAGAACACTCAACCACGTTTCCTTCATGTGTGCCAACCCGGTTATCGTGATCGCTATTTGAAAGAGTTGCATTCGCCCATGTTTTGCGCTATTAAAAGTTTACTTGAAGTTTTCGTCTGATAATTACAATTTTCACGAAAAAGAATCAGCCAATGCTAGCGCGTTCTTCATTTGATTTTTTTTATAACCAATCACGAAGTGTACAACTCCGATACGTTAGGGGACAATTTGACTCCTTTTGCTGATGATTTACTGTAAAATCGTCACCTAAACCTAGTTTTATCTATCACCCGGTAAGAGTAGGGACAGTAGTCCCGTTGAGGCGAGTAAAGTGAAACATCGTAAGGGAGCAATCTGACCCCTTTTGTTTTCTCACCTATCGAAAAACAATAGACGATGCAACGCTATTGTAAAAATAGGGCCACGAAAGGTTTAATACTGTATTTCCCGGGATAAAGAGGACCACCTCGAAGGTACTATTTCTGCGTAAAAACTCCGTAAATATATCAGTACAATTTATGCACAACCATACATTTGTAGAGTGTATTGGGTTTGCTCGGATGAATGGAAACCGTCCGTCGCTGGAAGCAGCGCAAAGAATAAACCACTTACTTGCGAATCTAAACAAAACTAAACAAAACTGAGCTTGGACGGTGAGAGGTCAACTGAAAGCCATTCATGAAGAACGTCACCACACACCACTACACCAACACTGTTCAAGTTCACTTTATTCGCACCCTCAGAATTTCTGAGATCAGAAAACGAACCTAACTATGGATTTGTTTGCATACCCCGTTCTGCCGTATTTTGAAAGCTTTATGCTGACAGTGAAATCTTGATTGTAAACTTGATACTAAATTTTAGGACGTGTGTCGTATTTTGCCTGCATGATGTGTATCACTGCGTTAGAAGGCGAGGTTATGAAAGTACAAATGTGATAGAAATGAACGTCGAAGCTGGTCTGTATACGCTCTTTAAATGAGGTTATGAATGTGCACGTTTTATCTAGCAGTCGGTTTATTTGCTGCCTAATAGTCGTCTCAAAACAAAGCCATATTCGATCGATTTAAAAAGGCTATGATTTTTCAAGGTGGGGTAGGTCTGCGTGGCTGGGTTTTTGACGACGTCAAGGTTGTCCTCTTTATCCCGGAGAATACAGTATATTTTGCGCGATTTCTAATTTCAAGTGAATTTCCAACACATTTTTTGAAGACCCCACTGTGTTCTAACAATTATTGGTGGCGATTTTCACAAAGTCATGTGCCTGTAGTATGAACAGTAGTATTGGCTATTTCGCAAATTCATTTTTTTACAAGCAGTCTCCAAGTGTCAACCAAACAAAAAACGGCCAGTTTGTGAGGGTCCTTCAAAAAAATTTAAATTGGTATTGATTTGGAACGGAGGCAAAATCTACCAATGCACAATACGCTCAATGAAACTCAACTTGACACCTTGCTTACTATCATACATGCGGACTTTATTGATATACACGCGCACAAACTTGGCATTTAATGCTCACTTGTTCATCACTCTTCCCCATACAATTTGCATTGGATCCAACGCATCCGAGCCGAACTGTGGTACGGTCCAGGTTTTCTGCCGTCATGTGTGTTGCTTGCTGACTAGCCAATTTTCATACGATACCGTACTTACAGCGGCGGACGTCATCGAAGGCATAAATGGCTCTTACTTTTTCAAGTTTTCTCCTCTTGACGTGATTTTCACAGCAGCCTTTCTTCATAAGCGGCTTTACATACGAGTTTTTTGTTTGCAGTAGTAGGTGTCAATTTTTATTGTAATTTGTTTTGTTGAAGCATACTATTTAACGAATTAGCAGGCTTTATTTTTAGGGAGAATTGACACCGTTTGATGGTCCTTTTTGTGGATCAGTCGGAAAAACCTTGGTAGAAAACCTCGCTGTAAATTCGACCGGGTTTGAAAGACTGGTAAGTGGATAACGATTTAAGTCCCCTATGACGGTTGGCATCGAGCCACATCTGGTCTCCCCAGCCAAATAGGGCACCGAGGACGCTATATATGTTGCCACTGGCTGATACTTTGTCGTCCATAGAGGACAGCTTTACTCGCGTAGCTTCATTCATTTGTCGTCCATTTCACTACACCCAAACATTCTATCTGGCAAACCAAAGAGCCAATTGACGTTATTTAGTCGGTACCGGAATATACATTTTACCGGTGATGAAGTTTACGTCATTGATTTTGGTAACGGAGAACTTCATTACTGATAAAACACCGGTAAAACCGACAAACCCCCGGTATTTTCTGCTGTGAAACTTCACCAAAAGTCATCTCACTTTCGAGTTATTATCATCTAATCAGACCACTTTATACTTTCATCACAACAACCTACAATCAAAATTGTCACCCACTATTATATAGTAATAAACGCCACTTTCGTGGCTTTCATATGATTCGAAACAACGCCACCAAACCCTACCACTATTTCTGCCTATTGAATCATTCAAAAAGTACCTTATGAAATCATACCCTGTTTTAGCATATATCAGAGACAGGATCCAATAATAAGGTAAAAAGGGTATGGGTTGTGTTAAAAAGGTTTATCACAATTCATTTCGTACACCTGAGCTGTTACGACATAAAATCCTTAATAAGGGGTAGTTCTACCCGAAAGGTGGGATATTTGACACTTTGTTTTGCAACAACTTCTTCTGCGCAGACAGCGCGAGAGGCTTTATCTGAAAGAGGGGAAAAAAACTGAGTCGATGGTGCAATAAAACATATGAGTTAAATTTATCTCCGGGTTGGTCTCCGCCGCTGTTAGCGTGCGACTCTCTCCTGGCCCCTTCGTTTCCCGACAAAAACGATGCATATGGAGCACTGAACAAGCGTGAAAGAGACCGAGATCGTTTTTTTTTTCACTAGTCAATTGCTCGTCAAGAACGAGCCCAACTTAGTCGTAGTGCAGAGTATGTAGTCATTTGAAATATCTTCTTTACGATGAGCTGCAGTTTGGTTAACCACAGCAAGATCTGTATTTTTTTCTTGGCGACCCCCAAATGTTGGTCTTGTTGACTCATAGAATGTTTGTTCAAATAAATTTAAAACAAGAATTTGTGAAACAGTCTGCAATATAATACCCTGTAGCGTATTTATTGATTTTCAAATGGACACAAGTGTAGGGTAAATAATTCACCAGGTGCTCTTGAATTTACACTATCACTCCAACTGTTGTTCTGGTCATTTGACAGTTATTGATTGACAAGCAGCACCAACATGGAGTCACCGCTGCGATCGTGGATCGACGCCAACACGTCGCACGTGAGTGTGAGCGAGAGCATCAACCCCATCGCGTGCACCAACAGTAGCACCGACGCGCAGTGCAGCGACTCAGACCGCTCGATCTTTGCGCAGAGCGCGATTTTAGCCGAGCAGGAGCTGGTCACGTTGCAGGACGGTGCATATTTGACTGGCTCCGCGTGGCTCAGCTCGCTGGGAGCCTCCCCAGACGCATCGACCACAATCTCAGATGAAGACGTGCAGAAGCTGCGCAATAAGCTGCAGGAAATGAAGCTGAGCCCCACGGTGCAGCTCGTGATGGCGCTGCTCTTCGAGTGCGGCTTGAAGGAGAAGAGCCGCTTCGCTGGCTACATCGAGCAGCTCCCCAAGCGCATCCCGTTGCCCATGTCGTGGAGCGAGAAAGCGCGCCGCACGCTCAAGCACACCGCAGCGTAAGTGTATTTATTGCTGCTCATATTGTACAGTGTTATGTAGTTTCAAGTGTATACGCTAACGTTGGTGTTTGTGCTGTTTGCAGCTCGCCTTCCATTGACGATGAGCTGGTCGCCAATATGTTCAAGAGCTTCGGTGCGCCATTAGCAGAGAAGTTTCCGTCCTTTTGGTCCGCTGATGAGCTTGTGTTCGAGCGCTTCCAGTGGGCGTACACGGTGGTCTCGTCGCGCGCGTTTACGATCAGCGACGCGAAGGAGCCGACGCTTCTGCCCGTGATCGACATGGCGAACCACGACCACAAGGACCCGGCCGCCAAGATTGTCAAGAGCGACAACGGGGCTTTCCAGGTACAGTACGCCATTGTGTACATGCATCACTTCGGTGTAGTAATGTCAAAATCAGTCTGACTCTGTATGGTATTATTGTTGTGGAAATTGCTTAGCTGGTTGCATTGCGCGACATTGCGAAGGACGAAGCCGTGACGATCTCGTACGGCGACCTGTCGAACGCCGAGGTGAGCAATTACTCGATGCAAAATCTGTTTTATAGCTGAAATGGGCTTCGTACTACGTTTTCTAATGGTCCATTGCTATTGTATCGCCCTTGTTTTGGATCTAGCTGCTGTGCCGCTACGGCTTTGTGCTGCCAGAGGCCGTGTCGACCGACTGCATCCTGGTGACCAGCGGCGAGCTTCTCGCCACGTACACTGCGTTTCTGAACAACGACGCAGACAACGAAGACAATCACACGAATAGCGACAGCGAGGCTGACAAGCAAGGAGAAGAAGAAGAGTCTGCGACCAAGAAACGCAAGCTCTTCACCGAAAAGAGCAAGAAGAGCAACAAGGAGTCGAGTGGCGAGGACGACTCGCTCTACTTTTTGCTGCACGGCGACCAGGAGAAGGAGTTCGGACTCGCAGACGCGCTGCTGAGCTTCGTGTTCGCCAAGAGCCTGCCCACCGAGGTGCTCTACGATGTGCTCGCTGTGCTGCTGCGCAAGCGCGACAAAGTGTACAGCGATGCGCTGGAGAAGCAGTCCAAAACGTCAGAAGTAGCAACAGCAGACGATGACGATGGTGCAGAGCCAAAGGCGCTCGTGCACCTGCTCAACAAGCACGAGCGCAACGTGTGCCGCCGTATCCTCTTGGGCATCATCTCCCTGGAAGTGGACTCGGGCGACGAAGATGACGAAGACGACGAAGACGACGACAACGACGAAGAGAGCGCCGAGAGCTACGAAGATGGCGACGATGATGACGACGATGAGGAATAGAGGGAGAGAGTGAGAAACCGGGCTGTTGAGAATTGTACCGGCATGTATCGTCAATAAAGAATGACACTGAGGCTGGCTCGCTTGTTGAAGCCGACAAGGGCTACATAAATACTGTGAACTTTCTTGATACATTGTATGTGCTGGTAGATCCTTGACTTTTGATCAGATTTGACTGCGGAATAGATACAGATCCTTATATTTGAGGATTGACTGGAAAGAGTCAGTTGGTTGAACTTTTGCAGGTCTTTTACCTGAAGGTCGGAAGACAGCGCAGAATAGCCAGGACAGGCTCAGGAAAAAAGTCACGGCTAAAAATAGAACATCCTGTTTTAGAGAGAGACCGACTAAAGAGGCGCCACCAAAATTCTGCATGATGATGATACAGTATGCAGCTTGCTGTCTGTGATATGGCAATCGGGGACGCTCAGACACAGAGTCTGAGACTCAAGGCAATTGCCAGCATCTTCAAAGTCTCAACCCAAGGTGATGGAGGGAGGTGGTGCCAGATTCTCCAAACTGATGCCCCAGAATCGAAAGTCCAGTCAAAGTTCGCGATGTTCTCTATCTCGCTCGTTCTATAAAGAGAGAAAAGAAGGGTGCACTCTCTGACCATCACATCACGTGGTCTGGGCCAGAGCCTTTTGGGGTGTGTGAGTCGCACAAACTTAAATCACACTCAGGTTTGTATGACATCATCGCATTCGTTTCTCTTACTCTCGCTTGGGCCGAAAAGAGGGCTCAGCCTTTTCGAAAATAGCGCCTCTGGTCTAATTTAAATGCAGCTCAAGCTCAAATATAGCCATTTATTCCCAGCCGCGTGCTGCCGCTCGCTCACTAGCATCTGGATGAGCGTCATGCGCTGTCCTAACGCCATGTGCTAAGCAGGCGTGAGGTATTTTTTCTCATTGCAGTTGTGTGCGTCTGGTGCTAAATGTGTTCTCTTTTCTCCGACGCTCGTTCGAAAATGCAAGTTGTTCTCTTTTAGGCGACTGAGCGCTCGCTCACCCGACAAAAATACTTTACGATTTTCCTCCCCCAGACTGCTCTAAATAATTGCATACCTTGTTATAATAGATCATTTGATCTCGGATGTCGTTCATCTGAACGACAGTTCACTTACTGAATAAATTGATTTTACTGCAATAAAATTGATCGATAACCTTTATATTCAAATACAGTGCAGTCTTGCCTTTGTGGAGGGACATCTAGATGCCCGTGGGTAGGTGTAAAATGGCACTCACCCGGCTCGTAAACAAGCACAGCAAATCCAGCCAGCTAAACCCCAGCAACTCTACAAACAGTCCCATCCCACTCTTTCTTTCCCATAGTGTTGGACCTGCGGACTAACACGCACGTCTCGCTCGCTCACACCCGAGTCCCTTCGGCCCATCATGCCTGCGCCTGTGGGTGTTAGCGTCCAAGCAACAGCAGCCCCAGTGTGGAAGAAGAAGCGCGCGCCGCAGGACGACTCGTTGCCGCCGCAGGAAGAAGTGTCTCTGCCCAGCGCTATGGCTCCGTCGGCCGCCGTGGGCACCAGCAGCCCCAAGAACAGCATGACGAGTAACAACAGCACATCAGCAGGCTCGAAAGAGAAAGAGGCGCCCGCGCCAAAGGAGAAAGTGCGCGTGGGCGAGCTCTACTGGAAGCAGGACGGCGCGTACGGATGGGCGCTCGGCCAGGTCGTCGCGCTCCAGAACGACGAGGACACGGCCAAGTGGGTCGCGATCGACGAGGCGAGCGGCGAGGCGCGCGACTCGGCCGACTTCCCGCCGCAGACGCTCCCGCTCGACGAGATCCCGCTCTATCCAGCGAACCCGCTGTTTACGTACGTGTGGCTGTGTGTATGGCTGCCTGTCTGCCTATGAGGCTTTGAATATGCTGGTGTGTGTACTTATGAACTACGTTTTGTACGTGTGCATGTGTGTATCATGACAGGACGGCGTCGGACATGACGTCGCTGCGCCACCTGCACGAAGCCGCGCTGGCAAAGAACTTGGAGGACCGCGCGTCGCTGCAGAACCTGCGGCCGTACACATTCATGGCGAACGTGCTGATCGCGATGAACCCGCTCAAGCGTTTGGAAGAGCCCGACAAGGCGCTGTTCATCGGCCAGCCGCTCGACCGGTGTCCTCCACATCCATACAACATCGCAGAGGTACGCTTTGCTTTTTTATTTATTCATATCGGCTACGAGTGCTTTCGCAAGACTGACATGCAATTGCTATGCTATGACTTTGCTCATTTGTTACTTCCAGAACGCGTATCGACAACTGTGTGCCGTGCGCGCAGTGATGCAGAACCAGTCGATCATCATCAGCGGCGAGTCCGGGTCCGGAAAGACTGAGACGTCCAAGATCATCCTGGATTTCCTCACACAGCGCGCGTCACACGGCCCCGCGCGCTCGGCCTCCGCCTCAGAGGACGAGATGGAGATGGAGCCAGAGCTCACGATGTCAGTCCAGCCAATGTCCGCGACCATGGCGCTCTCGTACCCGCACTCGAACAACTCGAGCAGCCGGAAATTGTCGCCGATCGCGGTCGGCGAGCGACTCATGGAGACGATCCCGATCCTCGAGTCCTTTGGCAACGCCAAGACCCACCGAAACAACAACTCGAGTCGCTTCGGCAAGTACATGCGGCTGCAGTTCTCCACCGGCTCCCATGAGCTCACAGGCGCGTCGATCGACACGTACCTGCTGGAGAAGTCTCGACTTGTGAGTCAGCCCATGGGCGAACGCAACTTTCACATCTTTTACGAGCTGCTGCACTCGGCGCAGGATGAATACCTGGAGGAGTCGCTCCACTTGAAGCCGAACGACCCATTGGCATACGAGTACTTGAACCAGTCTGGCTGCATGGAGGTGGACGGGATCGACGACGCACACAGCTTTCGGAAACTATGCAAAGCGCTCGAGTTTGTCGGCATTCGCGACGATGCGCAGGACGAGATTTTCAGATTGGTCGCGGGTTTGCTGCACTTAGGCAACGTGAAGATCAGCGAAGAAGACACATCCGAGGGCAAAACCGCGTGCATTGCAGAAGGCGACAAAGATTCCGAGCAGGCGCTCCAGTACGCGGCGGAGCTGCTCGGTGTGACCCACCAGGAGCTCAATGAATGCATCTTGTTGAAGCGGATCATGACGCGTGGAACCCGACGCGGTTCGATTTATTACGCGAAGCGAGACATGCGCAATGCGATCTACTCGCGTGATACAATCGCAAAGACGATTTACGAACACACGTTCACATGGCTGATGCTGCAGTGCGCGTCGGCGCTCGACTACGACTCTTTCCGCAGCGACGTGATCCCGTACATCGGCGTGCTGGATATCTTTGGGTTTGAAGATTTTGAGCCAAAGAACCGCAACTCGTTCGAGCAGCTGCTGATTAACTACGCCAACGAAGCGCTGCAGAGTCTATTCAACTCGTGCATCTTTGAAGCGGAGCAGGAGTTGTACCGGTCGGAGCACATTTTTAACCCGATCAACCACTCGCTCTCGTTCGCGTTCCCGCTTCCTGGTGTCGAGATGAAAACCAGAAGCCCAGACGACATTGAGTACGTAATTATTTTTCGTTTGATTGTAATGTGGAATGGGTGCTGATACGAAACTAATACATTACCCTTGCTCTTCTATGTTGTAGCTTCCTGAAACAAGAAGTCAGCCCAAGCGAAGATGTCGTCACGTACTCAGACAACCGAGAGTGCTTGAACCTCATCTCGAGTCGACACGGTGGTCTGTTTGTCACGATCGACAACGTCTCGCGCCTCCCGATGCCTTCGGACCGCAAGCTGAACGAGCGTCTTCACAACCTGTTCAAGCGCAACCCGTGCTTCCCAGCTCCTCACCCGAAGGACATTCGCGACACGTTCATGATCCGCCATTACGCGGGGACTGTGACGTACACGATTGCGTCTTTCGTGGACAAGAACAACAACATCATCTCGGACCAGTTTGAAGAGCTCATCAAGCGCTCGATGTCGCGCATTCTGCAGGAGCTCAACGGACGCAATCGCTCGAACTCGCAGACCAGCCAGTCCTCCAAGTCCAGTGCGCTTAGCTCTTTGGGCTCATCGAAGCGTCTGAAGGGCGGTAGTACGTCGAACCTGTTCTCTACCCAGATGAAGGGCTTGACGACGGAACTGGAGGGTACGAGCTGTAACTTTGTGCGTTGCATCAAGCCCAACACGCAGATGAAGCCAGGTATCTTCGACAAGCCATTTGTGGTGGAACAGCTTCGCTGCTCTGGCACTGTGCAAGCCTGTGAGGTGCTCCGTGTCGGACTGCCTACTCGTATTCTGTACGCTGAAGTGGTTGACGTGTACAAACCGATGCTCCCGCCTGCGATTTGGGCACGCTTCGAGTCGAACGAGAAGCTATTCACGCAGGCGATCTTGCATGCGTACGACTTCCCAACCTCGGCGTACCGACTCGGTGACACGCGCTTGTTTTTCCGCACAGGCAAGATCGATCTGCTGGACAAGCTGCTCACGCCCTCGCAAGCGTCCACTGAGAAGCTGCCGTCCCAGATCGTTCACTACGTAACCAAGAAGCGCTGGATCTCCGCGACGACGACGATGATTACGTTCAACATCTTCAAGCGCATTTTCCAGGACTGCAAGTACAAGCGCAAGGCGACGATCATCCAGTGCATGGTCCGCCAGCACCTCGCTCGCAAGCGGCTGCGTAAGCTTCGCGTTCTGCACCGCATCAGCAAAGTGTGGAACCGCATGGCTCACCAAGCGCAGATCATGCACGCGTACCAGGATCTGCCAGACCATAAGATGGTGCTGCTTGACAAGCTGCTGAAGAAGAACTACTTGCCTCCACGTCAGCGGTGGCTTTTGAAATGGCTCGGTCCGCTGCAGAAGGTCATTTACTTGCAGAAGCTGTGGAAGAAGGTAATGACGCAGTACTTGGCAAAGCGAGCGTTCCTGTGGCTCTTTGAGACCGTCAAGCGGAAGCGAAGCGTGGTCTTGGTGCAAGTGCAAGTTCGCGTGCTGATTGCGAAGGCGCGGTTCCGTCGTCTGAAGAAAGCTCGCCTTGCGCGTGAGCGGTGGCGAATGGCATACGTCAAGGTATGTTTGCTTGAATTCGCTCTCTTCCCCATTGACTTTGTTGTTTATCATGTTTCACTGACATCATTTCTGCTGCAATTCTCTAGGTGAAAACGTTCTGTATGTTTTCTCGACAGTTCCAGAAAATCCACGTTGTCCGCCTTGAAAGCGACAACCAGAAGCTCCTTGATTCGATCGAGGCAACCAACAAGAGACTCGAGCTCGCAGAGCAAGAGGCGAGAGAGATGCGCGAGAAATACGAGAAAGTCCAGATGCAGATGGACGCGAGTCATCTGGAGGTCGTTGAGCAGGCAACGCGCATCGTAGAGTTGGAGTCCGAGCTCGAGTGCGCGCACGTCGAGATCGCAGAGATGCGCCAGAAATCTTCGGGTAGCTTCATGGAGCGAGCGATTCGGTTCTTCACGTGCAGCTCTGCTGCGTCGCCACCGGCGTCCCCACACAAGTCGACGATGTCGCCTGGCCCTGTGGTCGTGAAGAAGCAGATCGAGATGAAGCAGCGAGAGAGATTGCCGAGCGAGACGGTCGTGGACGCGGAGGACGAAGAGATGAAGGCGAAGGACGCCGACGTGCTCTACTCGGTGTCCCGGTACTGTTTCTAAGTCTAAGTCTCCGGTCTCCAGCCAGCCGCTGGCTTCGTACGGGTGAGTGACCAATAGAATGCACTCGCCAACCTGTGCGATCCAGCCCAGTCCTTCGTTAAAGCACAAAGCGTCATCATCAAGCATCAACCACCAACAGTCTGTCATGAAGTCAGTCCGTCCCCACCGAGGTCTTCGCCTCACTCCCCTCCCACCTATTTAACCCCCCCCCCCCCCAGCCACTCTCTCCTGCTGCGTCATCGGAAGCTCAGCTCGACAAGTTTGACTCAAACTCCACTTTCCCTCACTACTATTTGCTTTTTAAGTTAACGACTACGACCTTCAATATATTTACTCGCTTCTTCCTGTCGTTGCCTGTCTGGTGAGATCATGTAAGCAGGTGCCCAAGCGCTGATACAATCAGCATGTTGAAGTTTGAAAAGAGTTTTTGGATGAAATGTTGCATTTCTGGTACAAAATCCACGAGGCAACAGATTTGTTACCACCAAAGTTAGCCACGAAAAAATATTCGCAAGACCAGTGTCGGATTACTTTGGTTTCCAGCTCAAACCAAAATGCCCAAGCGACGAAGAATTTTCGCGCTCTCTATCAACACGAACACCACAGATTCACCCGCCAGTGACGCTGCACTAGCGAAACGTGCCATGCATTTCCAGTGGCACGCGCTTCTCCGCACCGAACCGGAGCTGCTCGCTGGGTGGTGTAGGCGCTCGACGCGCTCGACAGTCTGCGTCTCATGGTGTTCGCGCTGGAGTACGACGACGACGCCACACTATGCCTGCTCCGCGATCAGTCGCCGTCGTATCCTTTCAAAAAGACGCAGTTGCTGCACTTTGCTGTCTCGCACGGCTGTCTGCACGTTGTGTATGCGCTGCGCAAACGGGCGAAAGCAGTTTACAACGATCAGAGTAAGAACCGATGCGTTGATGGGGAACTGCTGTGGACCAACTACGCGGAAGCAGAGGAAGCAAAGACCAGTGGCTCGCAACGCGTGCGTCTGATGCGCTAGGTGAACTCGTTTCGACCCTATTGTTTTCCCGAAGACGTCATGTACGAGGCCGTGACGCAAGACGACCTGCAGGTGGTCCGCTGGCTGCACTCCACGACTTCGTATTCCCCGTTTATTGCAGTGGAGTATGCCGTCCGCGCGGGCCATCTGGCGATCGCGCAGTGGCTCACAGAGCATGCGCATAACACCGTCTTTGTGAGCCAAGAGCCTGCACGCCGGAATGCTGCGCTTGAAGTGATGGTGCCGTTTGACGAGCGCGTGGGCATTTTCGCGTGGTTTACAAGAAACGCCGACAAAGTCAGCGTCAGAGCGACAAACCAGTTCAGGATCATCCACTGCAACGGGTTTGCGTTTCGAGGGAAGAAGAAGTGCGTTGTGTCAGTGGTGAACTCAAGTTTCGAAGATGCTGGAAAGCTACGGGACCTGGTGGTGTACGCCGCGCAAGAGGGAAGCATCGAGCTCCTGGAGGTGCTCAAGCACTCTAAGGATCAGTACAACTGGTCATTTACACAGGCAGCTCTTGTCCAAGCAGTGAAGAACGGACAACTCGAAGCTCTGCAATGGCTT
>JAASFI010000774.1:0-17489 GCA_023333705.1 Globisporangium viniferum | reverse complement strand
GTGTAACGGGCCACGCCCGGTTACAGGGCACCTTCTTGCTTGAGGAAGCTTCTTCTTGAGCCGTCGCTCCGAGTCGATCCCCTGATCGACGAGCACCACGCTTGGTTAAAGGCGAACTGACTGTATTGAGGTTATGCCCTCGCTAGTAACCTCTAATATCCTATACCCCTGGTAACCCGTACCCAGGGATACGGCCTCCTAAACCTAGTAAGCCTGAGTCATAACTTAGGGTAACTCACGTACCCTAAGTGGTCCACACTAGTTATGTACCCTACAGTAAGCTGTGTACCCCGTTACACCACCCCCCACCCAAAATGAGAGACACCCAAAAACCCAATCCAGAAAAGCACTTTTGGCTCGCACCAAAAAGCGCTTTTTGGAGAACGCTTGTCCAAGCGATTCCCCAAAGCGGAAATGGCCGATCCTCCGCGAAGCGCCGGAAGCGCGCAGTCGCGTGTGGATTGCTCGACAACCACGTCGAACGCGCCGCAGCGCGTGGGCACATCGACTCGCCGCGCCATGAGACGCCTCTGGCCATGCGCGCGGCCTCCTGCGACCACAGGATCGTGACGGCCCTGCAAAATTGACCATTTTGCCGATCCATCGGCTGCAGGCCGAAATGGCGTGGCCGCAAGGCGACTGCGAGACGATGACGCATCATAGCAAGCTAAAACTTGGCAAGCACACTCAGTGCGACGGTAGCTTGCTCAACACCAGCGTACAGCTTCGTACGAGTCGAACTCATGAACTTCGACTTCCACGACACCGTGGCCAAGGCAACTCGCTGGTGCTCCGAGAGCACAGCCGCAAGACGATTGCGAGACGAGAAGACCCCGTACGGAGCCGAAACTTGGTCTGCGCACTCAATGCAACGCACACTCGCTTGGCGCGAGCGTACAGGCCCGTACGATGCGAACTCGCAATCTTTGTCTTCCACGGCATCGCGGTCGAGCGAACGCGCTCAAGCCAACTTGGTGCAGCCGCACAGCGATTGCAAGGCGAGCAGGGCTCGCAGCGAACTCGAACTTCGCCCGCACACTCAGTGTGGCGACTCCTTGCTATGTGCACACGTACAGACGTGTACGATGCGATCTCGCATGCCTCGTCCACGCTGCTGCTGGATGCAGGGAGTCAAACCATAGGTTCTTGACCTAAACCCTGGCATCGCAGCGAGCTGCGCGACGTGCTGCGGTCGACGTCCTGGTCTTGACCACTGCGTTCAACACGATCATCTTGATCACTCGACTCCGTCGATACGTCCGCAACGTAGTAGTCGACGACTTCGACATCTTCAGCGCCTTGGTGCTTGAACCAACGTCTAACAGTAGACCGTCAGTCTTGACTTGGACGGCATTTCCGTGCTTCTTCTTCAAAACTTGAGACACCTCTCATCTTGGTGGTGGTGATGTGGGCTTCCAGTCCCTACTGGAACCACTCTGGATGTTCCTGTTCGCACGCGCGAACAAGATCACCGCAATCTTGTCGGAGGGAACTCTCATCCTCCCAGGTACTCTGGTCCCTCGGATAGCCGAGCCACTTGACTCGAAGTTGACGAACACCGTTGTGTGTGCGCACACCGTCGAGCGACTCGACTTGGTAATGGCCAACCCCATTCCTGTCCAGAACAGGCAACGGAGCACGGATCGGGCGTTGCGCCATCCGCCTCACGCTTGCATCACGTGGGGCATGCCCCAACTCGGGACTCCGAATTGGTTCTTCACCATCAACAGACCCGGTTCGATCTGGAGCGACATCGCTTGACCCAGAAGTGTTCAGTCGAACTTGTGCAAGCCGTTGCGATCGCCTCGGTGTTTCGGCGTGCGGATCAGCCGTGTGAGCGGCGAGCCGTTCCTCACGTGCGGGTTCGTCACGAGCGTCGTCGATCGACACCGAGTCGGACGCCGGTGTCACATCACCGTGGGAGACACCAGGAACGCTCTCAAACGAATCTTCGTCATCTTCACTGTCTTGGTCCGGACGAAGGTAGGGCTTGAGCAAGCCAACGTAAAACGTCGGATGCGTCTGCAACCAGCTGGGAAGATCGACCCGGTAGGAGTGCCCACTCCGTTTCACGACTTTGAACGGACCGATAAATCTCGGGAGCAACTTCGAGCTGCCGAGGCTGGACACAGCATTTTGAGACAGATTCTTCGTGCTGACGAGCACGTAGTCGCCAGGCTTGAACACGTGCATGTTCTTCCGACCTCGTTTGTCTGCTTGTTCCTTCTGAACATCTTGGGCGGAGGCCATCGCGTCGCGCACGCGGGTGATCACATTCACGCGGGTCGACAGAAAAGAGTCGATCTTGCGGCGCTCCGCCGGCTTGGACACACCATCCAACTGGGAGGCAAGTAGTTGCCGAGCCCCTCCCTCACCAGACTTGGCGTCACCCATGAGACACAGCGGTAGCGCTGGATGGCGTAGGCCGTTGACGTAAAACGGCGACAAGCCGGTGGACGCGTGAACAGCGTTGTTCATCGCGAACTCCACCATCACGAGAGTGTCGTTCCACGAGGTGGGGTTGTCGGCGCAGTACGACCTGAGGATGTCCTCAACGACCCGATTCGCTCGTTCTGTTTGCCCATCGGTCTCCGGATGATCCGTTGTCGACATGTCGAGCCTTGTTCCCAAGATCTGGAAGAGCCCTTCCCAGAAATCACCGGTGAATCGGGGGTCCCGATTAGACACAAGAGAATCGGGGAGGCCGTGCAGACGGAAGACGCTGTCGACGAACAGTCGAGCACAGTCGATTCCTGTGTGGGTGTCCGCCACCGGAGCAAGATGCACCATCTTGGACAGTCGATCGACGAAGACTAGCACACCATTGTGCCCAGAGACTGTCTTTGGCATGCCGAAGAAGAAGTCTATGCTCACCGAGCGCCAGCAGTCGCTGGGGACAGGCAGGCTTTGAAGAGGAGCCTGAGAGTGAGGACTTGGCTTCACACGTTGACAGACGTCACACGAGCGGACATACCGCGAGACCCACTTGTACATCTTGGGCCACCAAAACCTTGGGCTGAGCAGCGAATACGACTTCTCGCGGCCAAGATGACCTGCTCATGGTGCATCATGAGCGCCGTACGCGATGACATATCGCAAGTCCTCGTCCGCAGGAACAACGATTCGATCGTCCTCGCCGGGCGAGACCTGGTATCTCAGGAGACCGTCGGCATACGTATAACGGTGCAGCTGAGCACGGACGCGCGGCGTCAGCGTCGAATCGACTTCTGGGGACCGCAGAGCGCGAATGATCGCTGCACAGTGTACGTCGCTGTCGTACGCGTCACGAATCAACTCGTACACATCGGATACGATCGATGTGATATGATTCATCTCATAGTCGGGTCTCCGCGAAAGCGCGTCAGCGAGAACGTTGAGCCGACCTGGCTTGTACTCGACAGTAAAGTTGTACTCGGAGAAGAACGACAACCAGCGGGCCATCCGCGGCGACAAATGTGGTGACTGGGTCGCCGTGCGCAACGACGCATGATCGGTGTACACCACAAACGGCAGCGAGCCGAGAAGGTGAACACGGAACTTCACCAGCGCGTACTTCATCGCGAGCAACTCCTTGTCGTGAACTGGATAGTTTTTCTCCGCGGCCTGGAGCTGCCTCGACTGGAAAGAGACGACTCTCTCGTGACCTTCGTCATCTTGCTGAAGCAAAGCACAGCCGATGGCGTAGTCCGATGCGTCACACACGACGCTGTAGGGCTTCAAGTCGTCGGGAAGCGCCAAGATTGGTGCTTCAAGGAGGCTCTCCTTGATATGCTGGAACGCAGCTTCCACGTCGTCACCCCACGACCACTCAACGTCGTTCTTGAGTAAGTTCGTCAACGGCCGAGCCATTTCGGCATAGTTCTTCGTGAACCTGTGCAAGTAGTTTGCAAGGCCGAGCCACTTGCGCAAGTCCTTCACGGACCGGGGCGAAGGCCACTCGGCGATCGCTTTGATCTTCTCGGGATCCGCCCGAACGCCGTCAACTCCGACGAAACAACCGAGAACCGGAATCTCATCTGCACCAAATATGCACTTGTCTAGGTTGGCGTAGAGCTTGTGCTCTTCAAGACACTCGAGGACTTGACGAAGATGTTCTTCATGGAGCGAGTCCAAATCAAGACCGGCTTCGGGCTTCGTGTGGACGTAGATGTCGTCAAAGTACGTCAGCGCAAACGCGCGCAGGGGACGGAAGAGATGCGTCACCAGACGATTGAACGTCGCGGGCGCGTTAGACAGCCCTTGTGGCATCACCAGCCACTCCCACAGCATCCCGCTGGGTGTACTGACGGCAGTCTTTGGGATATCCAACCGCTCCATGAGCACTTGGTAATAACCATCGACCAGATCAAGCGAACTGAGCTTCTTCACACCGGACATCCGATGGATGATCACATCCTTCCGAGGGATCGGCGTCGACGCGGGGATCGTCTGAGCGTTGAGCTTGTTGTACGCGTGGACGATCCGCCACTTCCCGTTCGGCTTGCGAACACAGAACGTCGGCGCGCTGTGCGGTGAGACGCTCTCGCGTACAAGGCCATCCTTGTGCTTCTTGGCGAAGAACTCGTCGATGAAGTCCGACTGCTCGGCGGGAAGAGCCCACTGGCGAACCGTCTCGTAAGTCTTTTTTTTTTTTTTTAATTGAACTTAGGATGCTAGACAGCGGCGGACCTTTGTCGGCTACCCTGCGGTGTGATCTTATGCTATCCGTTTCCGTTTGCCCTGGGCGGCTATCCGGTCATCGGCTTGTTGGAGGTATTTGCTCAGTTGGGGGAGAAGTTGGAGTGGCCGTTGGATGGGGCTGGTGGGATGCTCGATGTCGGCTTGTAGGAGTTCAGTTAACTGGATGTCGGTTGGTCCCCAGATCGTACTGGCGCTGCTGCTGGTGCGTGTGTTCATGGCTTCATTGGCGAGCCAGTCTGCCATGGTGTTGCCCGCCCGCAGCGTGTGTCTCAGGGTGGCTGTTGGTAGCGTTCAGAGTGCTCGTTGCGTCTGTTCGGTCGCTCTGCTGGTGTTGCGCTGGGTGCTGCGTGTGTGACCGCCGACTTGGCCCAGGATAAGCTGGCTGTCGCCGATGACGGAGAGCCGAACCGGTGTGGCTGAGTAGCGTCGGCTACATTCCGTCGCTCCCCGCAAGAGTGCTTCATGCTCAGCGTCGTTGTTCGTTGCCATGGTCCCCATGAAGTGGGCCGTCCACCACACGACTCGCCAGTCTGCGTGTTCGTCCGATCGCTCCGCGATCACAGCCCCGCAACCGGCCAACCCGGGGTTACCTCTGGACCCGCCGTCGAAGTACAGCTGCACTTCCCTGCGTGGCTGGGTTTCGGCCGGAAGCTCGCCGCTGAGCAGAGTCCAGAACTCGTCGATGAGTCGTTGTCGAGTGCGTTCTGCTGCGTCCATTCCGTGTTCGCACCCGAGCGCTCTGACCTGGGTGCTGACTGCCGTCCACACTCGCCGCGCTAGGCCCTTTGCGGAGACAGTCGCCTCGTTGAAGATCGCGTCGTTCCGGGCTAACCATAGATGTTGAGCCGCTGCCGTACACACGACCACCCAGAGGTCGTCGAGGGCGCGGTGTAGCTGCGCGTAGTTGGCGGCCGTTGCTGCGAGGTGGCGGAGGAGGTGCGGTCGAGTCTGTGGCGCTCGTCTGGCGAAGGCTGCTTCAAACGCGAGTTCATGGTCGTGGGCTCGGTCAAGTCGGAGGTCGGCCCACCGCCAAAGTAGTTCGCCCCAGAACTGCTTCGCGCCCGCGCATGCCCACAGCAGATGTGGGAAGGTCTCCTCCGTGACCGTTGTACAGAACTCGTGTGGGCAATTGCCCAGCTTGCCGGTCTGGTCTCGCAGGTTGAGGCCGCCAATGACTAGCCGGTACCAAAAGGTCGCTTGGTGTGGAGACACGCCGCGCGGCTGGGTGGTGAGTTCGGCGAGAGTTCCGCTCTGGAGCGCCTGACCAAGCGTGGGGTGCCGTTGGAGCGACCGCTCGAGTCGGTGGTGAAGCAGTCAAAGTCCTGGGACATGTTGTTTGAGTAGCGGGCTGATCTGAGCCCGGACGACCTTGCTGAGGGCCGTGCGTTCCGTGGGTTGACTGGGAAGGAGCGGGATGAGGGTGGGTCCGTGCTGGACTCGAGCGTGGCCGATCAGCGCGATCGGGTCGAGGGGCCTCAGGTCTTCGAGAGCTGCGCTCGTCCGCGGGTCGTCCACTAGTTGAGTGTACGACGTACGCTTGACCCGTCGGGCATACGGGGTGCTAAGTTGCGGGTGCGGGCTGTCGTGCTGCTCTCGCCGGTGCCACTTCTCTTCGATGTTGCTGCCGTGAAGCTTGCCGTCCAGTTGGAGGACCCACTCGAACTTGGCAAACGGCGCGGGTGGGTGGCAGGCGTAGACGCGGTCCTGAACTACTGCTGAATCTCCTAGCAAACTCGGTGTGTTGCAAATGATGCAGCTAATCCATTCGGCTATTGTGCGTACCTGTTGCTGGCGCATGCCGATTGGCTCCCTGGATGGGTTGCGAAATCGAAACAGCCCCGGCTCGATCTGGTGGAGGTCGATGTCTTGAAGTGTTCGAGCGTGGATGCCGGTGAACCGGGTCTTGGTCAGCGGTCGGCCGTCCTCGTCCGTCAGCCATGCGTTGCCCACCCAGGGGAAAGTAGTCCAGAACGTGCGCAGCTCCGGCGGCATGGCCGCGTAGCAACGCGTCGAGACCTCCTTCCACTGCTCGAGCAGTGGCTCTGGCACCCGTATCCAGGCCTCTGCCGTCGATCGCCATTGGAGACTTAACCACGGCTTCTTCCAACTGTTCATGAGTGCTTGTTTCTGTTCCTTCAGGTCTACGGGATGTGGGTACGCCCTCGCGAGCGCTACGTTCACAAGACGAATAGCCTGTGAGAGTACACCGGTATGGGTGGTCAGCCTCGGCGCTCCGCATGCGGTGTCCGTAAGCGGGTAGGTCCGGTGAGTCGGGTCGAAGTGGCGGGCCGGGGGAGCCGGTAGCAACGCGTGGAATGCTTCCCTGTACTTGTCGTGCGAGCGGGAGTTCCATCGGAGGATACTTGATGCTGCTTGCTTTAGCGTGGCTCCCCGGTAATCGTAGAGCCCCATACCACCAAGTCGTCTCGGTAGCTCGAGGACTTCGCGTGCTACTTTGTGTGCCTTGCGTGGTTCTTGGGCCGTTGTGCCGTGCCAAATGTACTGCCGCCACAGCCCGTCGAGGCGATTCTGCGCCTCTTTTGGCGGCGCAAAAAACTGAGCCGTGAACAAGAGGCTGGGCACGCACGCGAGGTTGATCACCGAGATGCGATCCGTGATGCCGGTGGTGTACTGACTGAGGATGCCGAGCCGAGTGGCTATCTTGTCGATTCTGTTGGCCCAGTTCGCGACCGCGAGATCCGCGATGCCGACTTCTGTCCCGAGATATGTCACCGTGGTCCCCCAGGGCACCACCGGGAACGATCCCAGCTGCGCCGGGCCGTAATCGCGTCCTAGTACGATAGCGTGACTCTTGTGTGGCTGGGCATGGAGCCCCGAGACGGCGGCAAACTTGGCCAGTACTGCTTCCAAAGGTTCGATCATGTCCCGGTGTTCTAGATACACCACTGAGTCGTCCACAAACGCTGAGAACGAGTGGATGTGATCGGCGTGGTGCCCTCGGAGCCGGATCCCGCGGATGTCCAGCGCTTGATCAAGCGCGTGTTTCAACGTCTCGGCCGCGATGAGAAACAGAAGTGGTGCCAGCGGGCACCCTTGCCGGATCCCCGTCACAATCTCAAAGTTATTGGAGAGCTCGCCGTTGACGAGGAAGCGCGCGCTGGTGCCATCGTGCATGCGCTCGACGATGTTGATGAACGCCGGTGGATATCCAAAAGACTGGAGCGCGTGCCATAAGAAGTCTCGGTCAATCGTATCGTAGGCTTTGCGAAAGTCGATGAGAACGACTGCCCCCATCGCCGGCCCATCCACCACCTCTTCTTGACTTTGTTGGAGGACCGCTCGCATGATCGTGATGTTGTCCGCGAGCGCGCGCCCACGAACAAAACCGTTTTGATCAGCGTTGATAACCTTGCCAAGGGTGGCTTGAACCCGGTTGGCGAGAAGTTTCGTGAAAATTTTGTATCCCGCTTGGAGCAGTGAGATTGGCCGGTAGTTGAGAGCGTCCGCGCGGTCTCCCGTCTTTGGTATCGGTACGATGATGGCCTCTGCAAAGCTGTCTGGGGGCTCGCCGCCGCTGAGGATTTCGTTGAAGGTGGCCACGAGTCGCTGCGCAAGCAGGTGTCCCCAGTCCTTGTAAAAGTCGTTGCTGATGCGGTCCGGTCCTGGCGCCTTGTGCGCTCCCAAGCCTTTAATGGCGAGCAGCACCTCCTCTTCCGTCGTTGGCTTGACGAGGTCGTCTCCTTCCGTGTGCGTGAGTTGATGGTGGGTCGGGATTGCGAATAGATCAACACACGCTGCCTCGACTCCTTCTGGCGTTGTTGTCGCGTGTCGATTCCCGAGGAGGGTTTGCCAGGCTTTGGCCATCACATCCGCTTCCGCCGCTTCTGGATCGAGCTCGAGCGCGTGCGAGCGGTCCAGGGTGGGAACGTCTCGCCGTTGATCCATCTGCACGAACCTGCGGAAGAGATGCGCGGAGCTGCCACTCTTCTCCAGTAGATATTCCTGCCGCTGGATCCGCGATTTCCTCTCCACTTTGGCTTGCACATATGCGATGAGGTCTCGCAGCGTATGTATGTTCTTCCGAGCTCGGTAATCCTGGCGTTTCCGTTGCCTGCGTGCCCGCCGCCGCTCCCCTTGTTTAATCTTCCGAAGTGCCACCTTCAACATCGTGACGAGTCCATCCCACTTCACGTTCAGTCGCGCTGCGGTGGTGACCGTTTCCCCTACGGCCACTCCCACCGTCCGATCAAGTACATCTTGGTTGCGGCCGCGGATCGGGTACACTTGAGGCTCGATCGGCCTGGTCAGAGCCGCGGTCGCTGGATTCCGTAGCCAAAAACCCACTCCACTGTGGTCCGTGGGCCGGTGTGGCGCGAGTTTGGTGGAATGCACCACCCAACCGGCATCCGCACGGGTAATGTACCCTCGATCGAGCCGCGCGCCGGAGTCACCCTGCCAGTACGTCAGTGCCGTCACCGTTCGGCCCAATCGAGCGCCGATCGTGTGGACGTCGGCTGGTGGCGGTCAAGCAGTTGCTGGAGTTGTGGGCTCTCGTTGCGTCCTGGTCCCCATCGGCCCGCGGTTACGCGATCGGCGCCATTGTCCAGCACGCAGTTGAAGTCCCCGACGAGTAACGTCCGCTTCCGTTGTTGTCCCAGGCGCCCGTCGAGCCACGTGAAGAATCGTTCACGCTCTCCGCGCTTGTTAGGCGCGTAAACGTTGATGATTCGGGTCTCCGGGGTTTCGATGATCAGGCAGCGACCACCATCCTCTTCGTCGCCGACCCACTGCCAGCCTTCCTCGAGAACTCGCGGATGGAGGAGTAGAGCGACCCCGCCCACTTTGGACCCCGTGATCGACCAGTAGGACATCGGTCGCGCCGGATCTGGACTTTTCCCCCATTGTCGACACCACTTGAGCGCCATCTCGGCGGCTGCTTGGGCGGAGTCGACGTGGGTTTCCTGTAGCGCAATGACATGGAGTTTGTTACCGTCGATGGTGGCCTTCCAGCCGGCCATCCACGCCTCTTGGTTGTAG
The DNA here is from genome assembly GCA_023333705.1 of Globisporangium viniferum. NCBI lineage: Eukaryota > Oomycota > Peronosporomycetes > Pythiales > Pythiaceae > Globisporangium > Globisporangium viniferum. The sequence continues at coordinate 7,811 of JAASFI010000774.1, read as the reverse complement.
TCTGGTTGTTTGAATCCTCGGACGTTCTGAGTGAGAACGCCAAAGGTTGAGTTCGTTGGGAATTTGTCTGGTCCACGCCCCTCAGTTCCTCGGTGTGCCGGATCGAAAAAGCTGTTGAGCCATGGTCCGATCTGGACATCCTTGGAAGTTGATCGCGTGCTGGGAATGTCCTGGGCGGTGCCCTTAATTCCGACGGGCGGGCATCTGTGCGATGTCCATTTCCAGACGATTCATGTAGTCCGACACAGGGCCCCACCTACCATTCTTGACGGCCTTGTTCATCGCCGTCGTGAAGGCCGGAGCGTGTGCAAATGCGTCGATGATCGTGGCCTTCTCCGTTGCGAGCTCTGACCCACTCTCTTCCAGTGCTAACCTGGCCAACGACGGGAAAAGCTGGTCGAGTACCAGTAGGTACGTAGCCTTCGGCGTCTGCTTCTTCGACAAAAAGGGGATGGCCGTCGCTCCTGTGACGGTGTGCGGTAGAGCGTCCTTCAGCACCGCCCATTTCTCGGCGTCCTTCATGCGCTTCTGCTGTACTGCGGCTTTTTCGACTTGCGTGAGTGTCGCCAACCAGTCGAGGAGGATTGTACGTTTGCTGATATCCGGGATTGTCGCTACGTGCGGAGCCAACTGGGCTGCGCAATACCGCAGCCAATATGGCGTCATCAAGTCCTGCAGGAAATCTCTCGGAAGGTGGTCGAGCAGTGCAAACGGGTTGGGACACCACCTACCTGCCTCCAACAGGTCTTCGGGGAGTTGATCAATCCACCTGCGTAGGCCGGCCTGGTTGTCCAGGGCTGGGAGCATCACGTAATGCTGCTCCATCCAACTCTCTCGCACCGGTTCCCAAAGACTTTCTGCCCATGCCTGGTAGTCCTCGGTCCCTTGGGATGGGAGGCTGAACGCTTGTGAGCTCTCCTGTCCTCCGTCGCTCATGTTGGCCGGGTCGTACTCAGACCCAAGACTCACTTCCCCTTGCGTAGATTCACTCGGCGTCTCCGCTCCTTCCGACCCGGGCGAGGTGGTTGAGAACGTGAGCAGCTCACGATAGTTCGTGGCGCCTGCGACCAGAATGTCCACGATTTCCGATTTCTCTTCGACCGACCAGCCGTCGTCGGAGAGAAAGGAGATTAGATCCGCTGCTGTTACTTTAGCGTCGGATGCCAACACTGCTCGGCGAGACATGTTGCGCGGTTGTTGCTTCTTGGCGGCTGCCTGTGCATCATCGATGATCGCGTCCAGCGAGGTTTGTTGCCACAGATCGCTCAATATGGGTGTCTTCAGCTTCTTAGTGACTTGACGGTTGTTGGCAGGCTTGTGCCGGTCGAAGATGACGCAGTTGTAATGCTTGGTGTTGTGCGAGAGCACGATCGGTGCGGCGTTCGTCTTGGTTGCTTCAACTTCGAGTTCGGTTAGCCAGCCTTCGGTGCCGGGCTGCGACATAGACACGAAGATTTCTCCCCGCGCGTTCTTCATCGTCCGGAAGACGTTCAGACCGCAGTGCACCGGGTCGCTCGTCTGGGTCATCAGAAAAATCGGTGTGTCGAGTGCGAGGGCACCGGTACGGATGGTGTCAAACGTACCCCATAGGCGCTCTTCTAACGCGTTATTGAGCGCTGAACCGCTGCGCGCTAGGTCTTGATAATGTTTCTTGACCAGGTCATGCAGTTGGTCGTTGGTAAGGTCCGTGGGGAGGCCGGCGGGTAAATCGAGTAAGAAGGCTGCACTGGTGTTCTTCCTGTCCGAGGTCGAGGTCGTGAGGTACGTTAAGTAGAGCGCGTACTTGAATGCTGTGACGGAGCCGATAATGCCGGCCGGGTCGTCCATGTCTCGCAGATCGCGTTGCGCGATGGCTTCCATGATCGCGTAACTTTGGCAGTTGCCCGTTCCTGGCGTGTCCGTCAGTCGACCGTTGATTGCTTCCAGCAGCCAGCTTCGCGATGATTTGGGTCCAATGTTGGGTCGTGCGCGTGCGATACTCTCGCGGACGAGATCGAGTTGGAAGGGCGGCAACTCGGCTTCCGCGGACGCCCGAATATCGGCGCGGATTTGTTCGATTCTCGTCTGCCAGATCGCTCTCTCAATCGCCTCGTTTTCTTCCTCCGCAGTCGTGGCCACCGGCGTCGTGATGAGTCCATCGCGGCGGTTCGGTCCTGGTTCCTTCTTCTGCTCGCTCTCCATCTTGTCGTCCTCGTAATCGCTGTCATCGCTGTCGTCTTCGTCGTCCGCCAGGTTGATGTAGGAGTTGTGCTGTTTGGACTGGGCGGTCGGGCCCTTGGTGTTGGTCCCGTTCTTCTGCTCAGAGCTGTTCACCGTGCTTGGGCTGGCTGCGGTGGCCGGTTCTCCTTTTCCGGCCGCGGCGTCCTTGGGGGTGTGGCTGTCCCGTTTGGATTTGGAGCCAGCGGAGTTGTTCTGCTTGCACTTGCCGCGCTTGGCGGTTTGCCAGCCGTGTTGCTTCTTAGAGGGCGCGGTCGAGCCTGTGGGGGGCAGGGGGAGGGAGTTAGTTGGGTTGTTTGGTGCGTTGTTCGTACCTTTGGGGTCTAGTATTGTGGTGTTTGAGATGGGCGCGGCTGTTGTCTCGTTGGCCGTGTTGTTGTGACCGCCTGGGTTGTCGATGCCGGAGCCCGTGTCACTGTTTTCTGCTTCGTTGGCTCCGCTGTCTTGGGAGGGTGCGTCCGTGGCCGCGCCTTCGGGCTTCTTGGTGTCGGTGTCCGTGGTCGATGGCGCCTGGAGTGAAGCGAAGATGGCCTGGACGTCGGCAACAGTCTTCCATGGTTGCGCGGGCGGCATCAGTTCGCGGATTTCAGCTGCGGTGACTTTGATCGTGGTGTTGTTCCAGTCGGCTTCCGGTGTGGTGCAGTTGGAGGTCTGATGGCCCATTTGTGCGCACTGCAGGCATGGTTGCTGTCCAGAGTCGGGCTGGTGCTGCAATAGGATCATGTGGCCGTCCCAGTCGACACGGTACACTTCCAGTAGTTCCACTGGGCACTCTGCTGTGATGCCATAGAAATCCCACATGAGTGATCCTTCCGCGAATTGCCCATACGTGTCCAGCGGTAGTGCGGACTTGAGTCCGTTCTTCGTCAATCTTTGCAGATAGGCCACGATCGCTCGGAGCGGGAGCGAGCGCACCAGATTGAGGAGCCGCAGTTGGTACTGAGCTTGATAACGGTCGTTGACGAGGCCGTCATCATCATCTGTGGGGAGCCCCCCGCTGTTGTTGATGTGGCTGCGTCGGAGCTTGGTCTCGGGGTTTACGAGTTTGAATTGTTGGGCCCGGAAAGGAATGCTCATGTGCTCCCAGTTCTTCGCGTCGGCCTTTGAGAAAAAGTAGAAGTGAATCGCATGGAGTTTCTTCGAGTACGCGATAGATTTCACCGCCGTGAGTAGCGTCTCCAATCGGATGTCGGTCCATTTTTGGTGGACAGCACTCTGCCGGATTGCTTCAGCGAGGCGTCGCGTGGTTTGCCCGTAGTTGAACATCTTGATTTTGCTCGGGAGCCGGATCCACAGTTCCCCTTCCGTAGCGTGAATTTGTTCATACATCCACGCGATGTGGGCGAGCGTGCAGCAGCGCTTCAAGAACTGCGGCGTCGCCGCCGCCTGAATGGAGCCCGAGATGAGTCCCATAATCACCGCCCACTCGTCCGGTGATGGCGCTCGCGTGGTCTCCGCAAACACATGCTCTTGGATACAAACCGCTTGGTATTTCTCGATTTCCTCTTGGCTGTACACATTCAGATCGAACCGATATTTCACCGTTGCCCCCGTGCGCTGGCTAGTCGCTGTCTCGCCATCCGGTTGCTTCCACACGTTGGTCGGTGGCTCGCGCGGCAGTCGGGCGGACGCCAGTCGATCTGCGATGATCCTTTCCGCGGTCCAAGTTGATCTGGCCGCTGCGATCGCGATGTCCTTCAGTGCCGAGATTGTTCGCGCCGCAGAGTATTTCTGATCCGTGATGACAGTGCGTAGGAATGCCTGCAGTAACTCCGTCTCTGTCGGCGTCAGCGCTGGCAGATGGTTGTTTGTCTTCTTCGCGGGTTTCGCGCCCTCGAGTGCCGTCGTGTAGATCTGCCGGAACAGTTCTGCCGTCACCGTTTCGCTATTGACGTCGGCCTGCTCATTGGTGCGTGACAAGTTCTGAGTGAGGAGTACCAGGAGCTGGTGTTGTTGGAGTTGGTCGAGTCGCTGGGCGATAGGCGCTGTGCCGGTCATCTCGTCGTCACTGCCGACATCCTCTCCGTCGTTCATCTTGCCTGCGGCTGTTGTTCCGGATCCGCCTTGTTGTTGGTCGACGTCCAGAGAAGGCGTAGCTGTGCCCGCGCCCGGTGCCGTGCCTTCGTCATCACTCATGTCGTCGTTTCGCTGTGCATCTTCGTCTTCTGCCTTGTCGTCTGTCACGCCCTGCTGCATCGACCCGCTTCCCTGCTGGTCGCCCCGGCTTCCGATATCCGATCCCGCCATTGATCCTGTGGCGACCGGTTGCTGGGTTGCGCTTTTCAATTGGTCCCTCGCGTCGTCCGCGTCCCCATCGTTGGTGTTGCCCTTCAGGTCCGTCCCCTGGGTCTGCTTTGTTGCCGCCTCGCTCACGCTCGCTTGGCTCGTCTCGCTTTCCCCGACAACTTCATCTTTGGCCGTGGGCAAGTCCGTTGTTGAGGAGGCCCCTGCCGTGAGATGGTCGGTGGGTTGTTCGGCCTCGACGTCGGTGTCCTCGTCCTCGTCGTCCGTCTCGTTTGGCGCGCAGTGGCAGGTGCACTGACATGCGCATTGCGTGACGCAGTGGAATAGTGGCGGGCAGCAGCACTGGCAGTGGCAGTGGCACTCGCACACGTCCGGGTTCACGCTCATGCCCAGCACACAATTGCACTCGTCGCATCGCCCTTTCTTGACGATGCGTTGCGCTCTGCGTGCGCTGATCGCGCGCGTCTCCATCAGGTGGGTTGCGGCCTCAGCGAGGCTGACTGCGCTGTTCCGTCCTGGGTCATCCGGTTGCATACCGAGGAGCGCCGAGAGGCTCTCCGGCATCCACTCGTCGTCCGCCATGTTCGGCGAGCGCCAAGTCCGTTGCTCAACAAAGCTTGGGTTTAGGAACCTTTCCAGAGAAGGGTTCTTGTTCCACGTACTTAATTGTTGTTAGCCGGTTTGGTCCGTCTGGGAAAGGTTCGTTTTGCGAGGGTACTTCAAGTCCTCGCTGGCTTTATTTGGCTGCACACTGGTGATTGGCCAAGAATTTGCTTGTCGCCGACGTCGCAAATTGGGAAGTACCGTCGCGTAAGTCGAGCCCGGCTTGAGCTTGATCTCGTGTCGAGTACCTCGATCAGGCGGCAACCCCGCCGGGGGCTCCTTGCTCAAGCACGTATCGGCAAATCGCTTGACCAGTTGGTAATACCGATCCTTCGGGTTCTTCAAGATGGCTGAACCTCGACGGGCGTCGAACTTCTGACGAAACTCGATCAGAACCGACTCGTCGATCACTGACGAAGTGTTCAGTTCAGCGATTTCTCGCTCGGAGCGTAGGATCACCACCTCTGCGATCTCGCCGGCCTTCAGCTCTTGCACGAACGCGTCCATTGGAAGCTCTTCCAATGTAGTGAGTTCAGAAAACTCGGGCAACGGTGCCAAATCGACCGTCGCTGGGTCGACTGCCGACCCCGTCACAGCGTCGATGACGTTGATGTCGTATGGAGCGATATTCGCAAATGCCTTCTGCGCGACTCGACGATCACGTAGTCGTTTACGACGGCGACGTCGTCCCGACGTGGACTTGCCCGTCTTGGGGAGCGGAGTGGACTCAACGCTGCGACCCAATGCCGATTGGTGAGTCGAGCCGGCCAACTGCGAGACACTCTCGGTGCTGATCTCAGCAATGAGTGGAGCAACTTCAGCGTTCGTGATGAGCGAAGCAGACCCATTGCTCTCTGCAGTGTCGACGACACCCACAAAGTACATACTTGCGCCATCATCGAGAATGGAATTCACCTGCCGGTGAGCGAAGGAGGGTTCATGACGCGCCTGAACTTCGCTGCTTCCGGGAGATGAACTCCCAATCGACTTGGTCCTCCAGTCGATCCATGGTTCATGGCTCTCCAACCATGGCATTCCGAGGATGAGATCGAACCGACCGTCCATGTCGATGACCGTGAACGGTTCAACCGAGTCGAAGTCGGCGAACGCCACGCGTAGATCGGTCTCAATCTGCTTCGTCCTTGTTACGATGCCGGTAGCGAGCCGCACAGAGACCCACCCGCGGTCTACCTCACACGCCTGAGCAAACAGCGCGGTGTTCTCAGCAATGCTTTGCTTGCGACCGTAATTCCGGGTCGCCCCCGAGTCTATCAAGACCTTGAACGAACGATCGTATCCTTTCACACTGGCTGTGACGACGATAAGGTCGCCGCTGACACGTCGTCGCTTGTCAGCCTTCGAGCACCAATCTTCTCGACTGGTCGGTCCCTTCGAGTCAGTGTCTGTGGTAGACACGGCGGGAGGAGGACGCGCGTTCGTCGTCGATGCACTCGCTTGAGCGCTTCGGTTTCCCGACCGTCGACCACGACCTCGATCTCGATGAGAGCAAAAACCTTGCAAACCGCGGTTGCGTGGAGAGTCGCGCTGGAAATGACCGAGCTTGTCACAAGTGAAACACTTGATGTGAAGAGCGTTCACGTCGATGGCGCTGAGATCCATCTTGGTCAGATCCACCACGTTGAGATCGATGGCGCTCAGGTCGACTTGTTCCGTCGACGGAATTTCGGCACAACCTGCCGCACTCGGCACGACCGGGCTGGCAGTCACACTGCTCGCAAGACGCTGGATGTAGTCCTCACGGAGCGCGACGGCGAACGCGCGCTCGAGAGTTGTAGGCTCTTCGCGAAAGACCGCTGCTTTGGCTGGACCAGCATTCATGTTATTCATGAACACCGTCAACATGACTTCCTCGGGAAGGGCATTCGCAGCCATGCTGGCACGGAGTTGACGCAACTCTTGCACGAATGCAAAGAGCTCGCGCTTTCCTTGGACACACGCGAGGAACGCTGCTCGCTGGCGGTTAGCCACGTTTGGCGGTTGAAAAATCGACTTCATCGCCTCGACAAGAGTTGCCCAATCACGGAAGCACCCGGGATGCGATGTTTCGCACGTGAGTGCCCAGATCTTGGCGCGACCCGTCATGTTCGATATAGCGAACGTGACCTTCTGTCGCTCGTCGCTAATGCGGGCGGCCGCAATCGCGAGCTCATTTTCGCGCTGCCAGAAAACCAGGTTCTCCTCTTCTTCACCAGAGTACTGGGACACCGCAACACGTACGGATTTCGGACCTTCCGGACATGCGGGTGGCGGCACATACGAGAGCGTAGGCGGTGCCGGCGCCGGTGCAGCGGCTTCCACCGCGGCAAGATGAGTCTTCACAACCTCAGAGACGTACTTCTCACGAGCCGCCTCGTACTCGCTGAAACGGGTAATCCGAGCGACGACGACGGCTGGGTCTGGCGCAAGTAGCGCATGGACGCTGCCGAGTCCGCTGACGGCGTCCATCTTCTCCAGATAAGCCCACTGGGCGTCATCGAGGTATCGGTGATTGTCGCGTAGCGACGTAGCTTGGCCGGTAGCCATGGCGAAGCCGGAAGCTTCGGACACGACGATGTCGGCGCTGGAAGGATTACAAGTGCTACCAGGTGTAACGGGCCACGCCCGGTTACAGGGCACCTTCTTGCTTGAGGAAGCTTCTTCTTGAGCCGTCGCTCCGAGTCGATCCCCTGATCGACGAGCACCACGCTTGGTTAAAGGCGAACTGACTGTATTGAGGTTATGCCCTC
>JAASFI010000773.1:0-17515 GCA_023333705.1 Globisporangium viniferum | reverse complement strand
GGCGCACATCTGTCGAAAAACGCGAATCGCAAGTTTGGTGTGTGTGTGCAACTCGCGTTTTGGCGGTTTGTGTTTGTGCCAGAACGGCTCCACCGCGGCACCCGCCGACTTGAGCACATGCAGAGCATGCATGGTACGGCCAAGCAATCAGTATACTGAAAACTGTTGCCCTCTGTTGCTTCATTTCCAGCGGTGTTTGATGTTGTATCGGAGTTCCGATCCTTATTCCGTTGGTGTATAGCCATCTTCTAATACACCATTTATAGCTCAAGTTGTGCCACGTTTCAAACCAAATTGATCAACTACAAAACGGAATTGATCCCGCATAAACAGGACATGTCTCAATCAAATACTTTTTAAACCAATTACATATTTTCTATGTGGCAGCCAGCGACAGGCGTGGCAACGCAGACACAATGTCACAATGAACTTCATCTCCACTGAGTAAGTGTATACGGGCGTGACTGCAGCATATCGAGACAGTCGAGGTTCGCGAACACAATTTGACCAAAACGACGATTTGAGCCTGATAACGACATTTTCAAAATTTAACTGTACCCATGTATTTTGAAAACAACGTTTCGCGAAAGTGATCTTTCAAAAATGTGCTTGTCGAAAATGAATCATTTTGAAAAAGACTTTTTTGCACGATCATGGCCAAAAATCAGCGATTGGCGCGAATTGATCCAAATGCTCACTATTCTCTTGTCTCGTATCTGAAGTCTGATTGTTAGAGCTACTTCCTGAGAAAAACTATTGCAGACGCTCCCCTTGAAGGGCGGTGGTGGCGGTGCGAGGCTGCGCTGTTGCTTGCCGTAGTCTCCATTTCCGGTCGGCTCACAGTATCCTGACCAGAGGCCAAGCCGCTGTCGATGATCGAAAGCTCAGTCTCGTGCCGCAGATTGGCGAAGAGCAGCACTTGGTCTCTCGCGTGCAGCTTGAGCTGGTATTCCTTGAGGAGGTGGATCGCCGTGGCGTCGACGTCGTTCATGCGGGACCCGTCGATGACCGCGCCGAGGATGCATCCACGGGCCTTCGCGACTTGCAGGCCCTTCTCGATCGCGTGGATCAGGTGCCTCGCGTTGCCAAAGTACAGATCCTGCTCCATGCTCACCACGAGCACATCTGGGAGCTCCACGGGCACAGCCGATTCCTCGGACTCATCTTGAAACTCACGCATCTTGGCAAAAGATCCATCAGGCAGCTGCCCCATGATGGACACTGGCGGCTTCTTCGTGCGCACCATGATCTCCACCAGCGACGCCATGAGCGAGAGCACGAGTCCGTACAAGAGTCCGAAGCAGAGCGTGCCGACAAAAGACCCCGCCCAGACGTAGAACTCGCGCTTGCGCACTTGGCGAAGCCACTTTGGCTCGGAAAAGTCGATCAGCGTGAGCGCTGAGAGCAGGATGATCGCTGACAGCGGTGCCTGTGGCAGGTAGTAGAGCGGACCCGTGAGGAAGAGGATCGTCAGGATCACGAGCACCGCCGTGATCATGGACGCCAGCGGCGTGTGCGCGCTCTGCGAGTTGACTGCGCTGCGTGACATGCCCGCGCTCGAGGGCATGCCCTGGAAGAACGACGCGCCGAGATTCGCAAAGCCCAGGCCCAGGAGCTCCTGGTTCGGCGAGATCTCGTAGCCGTCCTTTGTGGCGATCTTGCTCCCGGTAGCGACGCTCGACATGAAGAAGATGACTGCGATCATAATGGAGTTCGTGACAACGGTCTGGAGGCGGTCCCAGGGGATGAGGTCTCCGAGCGCAGCGGGCGGGAACACAGGGTGCGGGAGCCCTTTGTGCACAGTGCCAGTGAGTTTGAGGTTGTCTTCGCCCAGGGACGCACCGACGAGGATCCCCAGCACACACACGAGGAGCGCGCCGCCATCGCACAGCAGCGTACTCAGGAACAACACTCGCGGTCTGTCGATAAGGTAGGTTGCCAGGAAACCCATGAGAGCTGGTGTACCTGACTTACTCTGTGGTTGGTTATTGGCGTTGTCTTGAGGCTGCATCAAGTGGACTTTATCCATCGAACTTGACGACGGTGCTCGCTCGCTGCGCTTGGGTTTATCCGTGTGCACGTCGGCAGAGTCGTGAAGCTGCAGTTCAATGACCTCTTCCAGATCCTCGTCTTCGTCACTCTCTTGAGTCTCTTCGACAGAGTCATGTGGGGCTGTTGAATCACTGCTGCTACTTGCTGCGAAAACCTTGGAACTCGCTGCAGTGCCGTGCAACCGCTTCGGTGTGTCTGCGATCTGCTGGAGCTGTGCGCGGAGTTTCTTACAGATGTAGAGCACGCAAATGGAGAAAACCCCAAGCAAGAGCGAGTTCCTGTTCGTCTCTGGCAGCTTGCCGATGATCTCGATCACGGTGAACATTGTCAATTTCGAGGAGCGCAGCGAAATACCGAGCCACGGAGGGATCTGCGAGGTCACGATGAGGAATGCCGTCGCCGTGACGTAGCCGTGCATCGACGTGCGCGAGAAGAAGCTCACGAGGCCGCCCTGGTGCAGCAAACCCGCGAGGATCATGAGCGCACCCGTGAAGAACGTGAGCAAGATGCCCATCGCAACGCGCTCCTCCAGGCTCTGGATGTCCGCCGAGCGTAGCATCACGCCCACGAGCAGACTCCCCTCGGAAGCGTTCGCGACCGAGAGTGCGCGAGACGAACCAAAGAGTGGGTAGATCAGCGGCGCGATCGCCGCCGTGTAGAGTCCGTACTGGCCCGGGACGCCCATCATCGCCGCGAGTGACATCTCCTGCGGCACGAGCATCACGCCGACCGTGAAGCCGGCGATGACGTCGTGCTTGAGGTCGCGACGGACGTTGTAGCGCGGCAGCCAGTCGAGGATCGGCATGCGCTTGTGCCAGAACGCGCTCCACTGCTCGCACGCAGCAGTCGACGCCATGGCTGAAGAGACAGAGGGCTGGAAAACTGGTACTTGAAGAGCTGGGATTGCAGATGGAATCTTGAAGTTGCTGCAAAACTGAGAGTGAAGAGAGAGGGTGATGCTGAGCGGGGTTCTTTTTTCTCTCATGCACTCTCTCACACAGTCGCATCCTTACTTTGTTTGTATCCAAAGATAAGATTGCGATCTGGTACCACGTCGTTGTGCAGGACTAACGTCAGCTCGGAGCCACGCAGCTAATCTTACGATCCTAAATGCAGCCCAAGCTGTTGCGGTATGTGAACGAATATGGGGTAACTATCCAGAGACACCCGCGTATTTGTAATACAAGAGTTGAATTCTGAGACTCAGAGCATTCAGCCATTCTTGAAGGCAGTTTTGCCTCGTCGCGGTCTTCTTCAACAAGGAAAACGACCACCAAACAACGCCCAACAAACTCCCACTTCAAGCTTCAAGCTTACCTAGCTAGTTCGAATTAGCCTACCTGAATATCATTTGACAACTTCATTATCACTAAATAGGAGGCAACTTGAGCATCGGGACCATGTTCTTGCTCGCCACCGCTCTCAGCTTCTCCTGCTCTTCGTCCCAGTACTTGGGCGGGTACCAGCTCGTCTCGCCCGTGACCGTGTGCTCGTAGTAGATCGCGTCCGTATACATGTCGATCCTTTGCACCCACTTGTTGGCCTCCAAGCGTGCCAATTGCTCCTCCAGAACCTTGTTCTGCGCCTCGATCTGCCTCTTCCGCTCGAGTTTCTCCCTCAGCTTGCCCGCGTTCTCGCGGTTCTCGCGCATGAGGTCGCGCCAGGCCTCGAAGACCGCACGGTTGCCCAGCCCCATCCAGCACTTGAGCACCGAGCGCATCTGCAAAAACTCATACGTAGCCTTTTGCGAGACGCGCTCGCACTTTTCCGTCACGTACGCGTCGCGGATCGAGTTCTGGTAGAGCACCACGAGCTCTTCTTCGTTCATGTCCTTCTCTTCGCCGAGCTCCCGCTCGATCGCCCGCGTGGCAGCTCGGCGGTAGTCCACAAAGTTGAGCTCCGGCATGTCGATCTGGAAGAATTTGATGCCGCCACTGGCAAGAGCAGCGGTGGTTGGGTTTTGCTCAGGTTGTTGCTCATCAGCGGAAGCCTCACCCTCGATTTTGTCACTACCACTGCTATCAAAATCATCTTCTGAGTCCTCGTCACCCGTGTCTTCACTCTCACTCTCATCCTCCTCGACCTCACCATCATCAGAGTCTTCGCCTCCTCCTTCATCGTCCGAGTTCATTTCCTTTGCCTTTGCCTTGTCGATTGCGCTTGCTGCCTTGAGTTCCACGTCACCCAGCGCCTCGAGCGCAATCTCGAGCTCCAGGATCTTCTTGTCCTCAATGGGTTCCTCCGCGAGCTCTTTCTCCAATTTCCTGATCTTCGAGTCGATTTTCTCGCTGCGCTTGGCGTCATTCTCGAATTTCGCTTTGTCTTTCGCGAGTTTCTCCATTTTCCCCTTCAGATCCCGCAATCGCGTGTCTCGCGCTTTCCGGAACGCGTCGATTTTCGCTTGGATTTTCTGCTTTTTCTTGGCGAAACCCTGACTCTCCTTCGCATGTTTGAGCCTCAGTTTCTTCAGCCGCTTGCGCTTCAGACACAGTTTCTTCGCCAGTTCGTGCGCGAGCTGCTCGAAATGCTCGACGCCCGACTCGGAATTGATGTACTCGATGCATTTCCGCTTGGTCTTCGCGACGAGCCGTTCGATCTTCTTCTTGAGGTAGGCCGACGCGAGCTGGTCTTTGGCCTCTTCGTGAGTCATCATCTGCATGCGCACGAGCAGCGCCTGGCGACGACACCGGTAGGGCACCTGGCCGGGGATGCACACTTTGCGCTTGCGCATGCCGTGCTGGTGCCACTCGAACGCGTCGATGCAGCAGCACTTGCGGAACTCCGCAGCATCTTTCATGGACGCGGCACCAAAGTCGTCGTCGTACTTTGCGAGCGCGTCCTCCACTTCGTCGACGGAGAAAGTGTCGAACTTGAAACTCGGGTGGTCGCTGTCGCTCTGCGCTTTCTTGCGCTCAAGCGCGGGAAGCAAAGTTGAGTAGAATTCCTCCCAGACCACCGCGAAGAACGCGAGCTTCTCATCGCCATTCGGCACGACGCGCTTGCAGTTGGGCTCAAAGAGCGACAGGATCGTACCCAGGTCTTCGTCGTAGCCTCCAGTGCCTCTCTGCGGGTCCTCGTTGTTCGCAAGTGTTCCTGCTATGTTGTTGTTGTTATCCCTCTGGTCCTGAGCTTTAACCACGAGCTCCATCGCGAAGTGCAAGATCTCCTGGAGCCGCTCGATGATCTTGCGTTGCGCATTGCGGATGAACTCCTCCAGGCTCCGCTCCATGAACGCGATCGTCGCCGGCACACCTTTGACCACGTACTCGACGGGCGGCAACCGCAGCGGGTTCTTCTCCATGCAGAGCACCCTCAGCTGCTTGAGCAGCCGGAACGAGAATGGCAGCTGCTTGAAGCAGTTCCAGTCGAGTCGAAGCTCGCGGAGCGCCTGGAGAGCGCCGATGTTGTGTGGGAGCTGCGTGATCTGGTTCTGCGAAGCGTGAAGCGCCTCGAGCTTTGGGAGGAGACTGAGGCTCTCGGGGAACTCCTTCAGCTTGTTCCTGAGCAAGTACATTGTAACGTTTAGTTCACAGTACTACTATCGCATACTTGAGAGCTGAGTAGAAAGAGAAACCTACATGTTGAGCGAGAGTGACGTGAGGTTCCCCATCTCTCCGATCGCGTCCGGCAGCTCAGTCAGCAAATTCGCGTTGAAGTGCGCGATTCGCGCTCGCGACCTGCCGATGGACGCCGGAAGAAGCGTCAGTTTGTTGTTCTCGATCCACAATTTGTCGAGCAGCACGAGGTTCCCAAAGTTCTCAGGCAGCTCTTCGAGCAGATTCGACGACAGGTTGAGGAATCGGAGGCACGGCAGCATCGTGATCGACTCGGGAAGTCTCCGCAGCTGATTCTTCGTCAGATCGATCTCCATGAGCAGCTGCAGGTCTCCAATCTGTAGGAATACAAGACACTTATCATAGTTGATTCTAGCAGACTCCAAGCAATAAGCCTGAGAATGTTCTTACATTCTCTGGGAGGATCTCCAGGTTGTTGGCGATCAGAGAGAGTACCGTGAGCGACGACAGCGAGTGCGCGAGCGCGTTCGGTAGCGTCGTGAGGTTGTGGCCCGTGATGCGCAGCGCCGCGAGGTCCTCGAGCCTGAGCACGCGGTCCCAGGTGAAGAAGCCCAGGTCGCTCTTCCACGCGATGTTGAGCTCGTGGGTGCGCGCGACCTCGCGCACGAACGGACTCCAGAGCCGCTGGTGGCTCTGCTCGACCTCAAGGCGTGTCTCTTCTTCGCCCTTGAGCCACTGCTTCTTGCGCTCCTCCAGCTGCTCGCTGATCCATTCCTGACGCGCATTGCGGCTCGCAGCAGTGGACTTGTCAGGCAGAGAACTGCTGGCGTTGCTGCCACCGCCGCCGATGCGTCCGCGCAGAGCATGGAGCGCGGACATTATCGCCAAGTGCTGCAACTGTTTCTTCGAGTCATTTCCGATTCGAGCTCCTTCTTGAGTGCCAGTGGTGATTGATCGAGTGCCGTGGCTAATTTGGATAGCCGTCAGTCTCTCTTGGGTTTAATTTGGACTTCGAAACCAATCAGTACTCAAGAGGGCAACTGCGAGAGTCAAGATGCAGAGCTTTCCTAGTTATATCAAAGAGCACTAGAGACTGTGTGGTGGTGCTGCTTACTACCACAGGCTCACCACTACTTCTTGCCTTTCTTGGCGCCTCCCTTGCCTTTGCCCTTGTCACCTTTCTTGTCGTCCAGGTTGAGCGCGTCCTCGGCCGCCTTGCGGATCTTCTCGCGCGTCTCCTTGAGCCCCGTGATGACCGCCGTGAACGCCTTGAACTTCTCGTGGTCGTCCGTGAACGTCGCGGCCTGGCGCGAGAGTGCGCCGATGAACTCCTCTTCCTTGAGGTGGCGCTTCTCGAGGCACTCGACGCGTCGCGGCGTGAGCGTATTCTCCACGGCCTTGACGATGCTCCCGGACGAGTACCCCTCGGAGATGTGCGCGAGTGTGCTGATGTCGAGCTCGTCTCGCTGCAGGCGCGCCTTGATACCCAGCGACTCGGCGTGTTTCTTCACGGCCTCATCGAGCGAGTGCTTCCAGAGCAGCACGCGCGAGGCGTAGTCTGGGTACGGCACATGGAGGAATTTGTCAAAGAACGCGCGGTAGTCCTTGGCTTCGCCTGCTCCCGGGTCCGACGTCGTGCCGATGATCAGCACGCGGTCGAGCGGGTCCACCGCGGCTTTCAGGTACGTGATCAGGTCCTTCTTGAAGCGCGAGGGACCGTCCGCCGACGCCTTGCTCTTCTTGCCGCCGCCGCCGGCAAACACCTGCTCGCATTCGTCGATGTAGATGAGCACGGGCTGGATTGTCGCGACCTTGGCGAGCAGGAACGCCATGTGCACGAGCTTTGTGGGGCCAGTCTTGCCCGCGAACTTGCCCACGAGGTTGCTCGGTGACAGGTTGAGCACGAGCGCGCCGGTCTCGCTCGCGATCGCGCTCACGAGCATGGTCTTGCCCGAGCCCTTGGGTCCGTAGAGCATGATCGAGCGCACGTGCGGGGTCTTGGCGCGCACGACCGCGGAGCCGAGCGGCAGGATCGCGTACTCGGTCAGGTTCTGGCGCAGTTGGGCGGCCGATGGATCCTGGGGGACCCAGTTGCCGAAGCGGTCGCGCCGGTCCGAGTTCTGGTGCACCGTGCCCAGGTAGTTGAAGCTGCCGACAAAGTCTTGGATGCGGAACGGGTGACGCGACGTGTGCACCACTTTCTGCTCCACGAGGATGCTCAGAAAGGAGTCCGGCGCGCGGCCCTTGAGCTCGGCGATCTTGTCACCCGGGAGCGCTTTGCCCTTCTTCTTGTCGCCCTTCTTACCGCCCTTCTTGCCGCCTTTCTTGCCCTTCTTGCCTCCCTTCTTCCCCTTCTTCCCCTTCTTGCCGCTCGCCGCCGCCGCCTCCAGCTGGGCTTTGATGTTCACGAGCTGCAGCACGAGCATCTCGTCCACCTGCTGCCGCACCTGCACCTCCACGGGTCCACGCACGACGTCCTTGGCGAGTGCGACGTCGTACTTCTGGTAGAAATTGTCGAGCTCCTCCTTCTCGAGCCACACTTTCTCGTACTGACCGACCGCGGTCGCCAGTTTCGTGCAGAGCTCCGATGGATCCGCGAGCGGCGGTGGCTTCTCGGGGGCTTCATCTTCTTCGTCATCTCCACCTTTGCCTTTGGTTCCTTTCTTGTCTCCCTTGCCACCTTTCTTGTCCTCTTTGCCCTTCTTGCCCTTGTCGTCCTTCTTGCCTTTCTTCGCCGCCGCCGCCGCCGCAGCTTTCTCAGCTTCTTTCGCCTGGGCTTTTGCTGCTTCGTCGTCTCCATTGAGCGCCGCGTAGTACGCGTCTAGGTTCTCCGGCAGCTGGCCCGTCGCCATGACGTCTGTGATCCACTTGCGGCGCTCTTCGAGCATCTTCTCCTTCATGAACGGCCCTTCCTCGACCGCCACGACGCCGTGCAGGTCCGCCAGCGCGCGCTCGTACTCCTCCTTGTTCTCAGCCTGCTCGGTCTTGCGCTGCAGCTTGGCGTCCGCGAGCTTCTTCTCGAGCAGCGACCGGTCCGTGTGCGGGGACTTCATGCCGATGAAGATGAGCTCCTCGTCGCGCTCTTTCGATGCCATGGCGCGCGAGTAGTAGCCGCGGAACATGCGCTGGATGTTGGCGGCCGCGATGTCCGGGTCCATCTCGGGCGCCTGCGCGGTCTCGTAGACCTTGCGCTGCTTCTCCTCTTCGCGCAGCTCCTTGACGAGCACGCCACGCTGCTTGCCCTGGCGCCCGCGCTCGTTGCGCTGGATGACCGCGATGGCTTCGTCCATCGACATGGCGCCTGTGATCGAGAGCTGCTCTTCGAGCGAGTCGAGGAAGATCGTGTCCACGCCGTGCTTGAGCTTCATGTATCCTTTCACGAGCTACCAAACCACAGTCATTTGGTGTTAGGCAAGTCATACGCAACTACTGAGGTATTGTCAAGACACAAACCAATAACGTACCCGCTCGCGACGAAGCAGCTCCTCGGCGTGGTCCTCGACAAAGGACTTGGGCACGGGGATCTCGAGTGTCTCGGGCGGCAGCTTGAGGTCCACGAGGATGTCGTCCAGGTTGACGTACTCCCAGGGGAAGCTGCGCTCCGGCTGGGTCGCCACGTCCGGATTCGGCGGGTTCCACTTGACGAGGTCGTGCTTGAGCTCCACGACGCGCGTGGTCACGACCTCCATGACCTGCTTGACGTCGATGCGCTTCTGCGGGTGCACCATCTGGTCGTAGCAGTCCGCCAGGCGCTTGAGGATCTGGATGTACTTGATGTAGAGGCACGCGTAGTGCTGGAACGCCTCGACGATGGACGCTTGCGGCGGCTGGATGGGGAAACAAATGAATGGAATACGAGAGATCAGCTGTTTTTATATCGAGTGCTCGCTGCGCAACACAAAGCAAACATGAAGCGCATGCGTACCGCTTCGTTCACGGACGAGTCTTGACCGTCGGCCGCCAGAGTGTGGTCCTCGATGTGGACCTGCTCGTTGAGCTCCGCCATAGCTTCCTGCCACCGGCGGTCATACGTACTGAGCAGCAATGCACAGACATGAAACATAGAATACCAACGTTAGAGACAGATACGAGCTCCTTAGCGCTGCACCACAGCCAACCACAGCGGCGCTTCATAGTCTCGACAAGCAGAAAGCAGGCAGATGGGGGCACGAGGAAGGACGAGGTACCTGCTCGCCATCCCTGCCGGATCTCTTCTTCTTCAAGCGCGAACTCTGCTGCTACTGCTGCGAGAGAGAGAGATTGGTCTGCGCGCCTTCCTTCCTCCAAATGTGCGTGTGTGTGCGTTTGGGGCGGGCAAAGTCAAAGTGAGGACTCGAAACGACGCAGCGTTTGCTTGGGAGGGCTGGCGCCGTTTCATGATCAGACACGGTTTTATCGAGATGTTGGATAAACGATTATTCAATTGCGCGAGATTCTCATGTATCCGAAATCCAGATAAACAAAAACATCCAACTGTGTTGCGCATAGGTTATACAATTATAGGCTACTATATACCCTTCTGAATACAATAACCACCACATCAAATCGAGGATTCACACTTACCGTAGGACTGTCAATAACTGCACGGACTGTTCACTGTGGGTCTGCGCCTGTTGCCGCCTCGACAAAAAGAATAAACGGCTTGCTTTGGACCCAGCATACAAATCACTCTTTTTGTCATCTCAGGAAAAGTAGGTACCCGAAGTGACAAAAGAAATGAACGGCGTTAGTTTACGCGCTCCGATACAAAAGCACATTACATTGTAATCATTTGGCGTTCATTCTTTTTGTTGCGGCGAACAACCTAAATTTTACATAGTAAAATTCATCCGTTCAGTACAGTCGTATAAAAAAAATGCAGCTAACTGAACTAGAACCCCTGCCTTTTTACATAGTAAAATTCATTCGCTCAGCACAGTCGTATAAGAAAATACAGTGAATTAACAAAGACCTTCATTCTGCCTCGCTATGCGAGGCAGAATGAAGGTCTTGACTTGTCTAAAGTTGTGCGCTCGCCCTCTGTGTCACGCTCCTCACGCAGTTGACAGCCATGCAGGTGCATGTTGTATGCGTTTGGTACAAGTTGGTTGTTGGTGTAAAGTAGCAGCATGTCTTGTCTTGCATCTGCTCTTCGCGCAGATGCCGCTGCAGTGCAACGAAAGACGGCTCAGGGGGTGGTGCTTGATACCAGACCTGAAAGGAACGTGCCCCACGCTCATCAGCACCCAACATATGAACAACCGTCCCGGGTCTCTTGCAAAAGCTGGAGATCGACCAAAGAGCGCTTGGTCTCCAAAAGCCAGCGGGTGCTGCAGATGAACAGCAGAGTGCTGCCCTTACGGGTGTCAATCATTTAAATTATGTTATCGCAATGCTGTGGAGAACCAAATCAAAAATGAGACTCGCAATGTTCACAACCAAATATATTCACGATAGTGTTTAAAATCTAATGGAGCGCATACCGCCGGCAACGCACACTAATGGACACGGCGAGGCCCGATTCCGCAGACGTCGCACGTGTGCACCAGCTCTCGATCTTCGCGCTGCTGCTGCTCGCTCCCCTCTATCAACGATGCTGTCTTGCTTGCTTGTTCGTTCGTCTGCTTTCCCTTTTCACTAACTTAACCGAGGAAGAACGAGTCCTTGACCGAGATGTCGCCCGATTTGAGCTTCTGCCATCGTTCATGCGTCGCCATGATGATCTTCACGGCTTCGTCCGAAGAGGTTGGCTCCTCGCGGGAGAACTCGTTCATCTTCTTGCCCTCAGGGATCTTGTAGTTCTTCAACCAGTCCACGAGCGCCTCCATCACGCCAGGCTTGACCTTCTTCAAGTCCGCCACGCTGTTGATGCGAGACGCGTCAGGGTCGTCCAGCGAGATCACCAGGATCTTGTGGTCCACCTCGCCCTGGTCGACGAGCTCCAAGCTGCCGAGCACCCTCACAGGGTTCACCGAACCCATTGGCAACTGCTTCGCGCCGATCTCAATCACGTCCAGCGGATCGTTGTCGCCGCCGTTGCCCTTCGAGTCCTTCACGCTCGGGTCCTCCCACGTCTGAGGAAGCAGACCGTAGTTGAAGAATGGCACGCCATACAGGTAGTTGCGTCCGCGAGTGCCGCCGTGCGTCGTGTCCTGCATGATCGGATTGTGGCGCTCTTCCTTGTTCACCTCCATCTTGTGCGCGACGCCCTTTGGAATCTCCACCACGAAGTTGAACTCATTCTTGCCGACCGCGTTCTTCTCCTGGAGAGGGATGTCGTGCCATGGCGAAATGAGCACACCGTTGTCGTTCTTGAACACGAGCTTGTAGTCTGGGCGACCAAACGTGCCGGTCTGCTCAAACAAACGAGCCTTGTCGACGACTGGAGGACCGAACTGCGTCGCGAATGGGATCCAGCGCGGGCTCTCGTGGTTCTGGTAGTAGTCGATCATGATGTCCCAGCCAGACTTCACCATGAAGCCCTGAGGAACGCACGTTGGCTTCTTCTCCCAGCCGTCCGGGATCTTGTCACCCTCGCACTTCACCAGACCTTCGCGCGCCATCTGACGCATGCGCGAGCCAGAGATCGACAAAAAGTCTTTCTTGCGCTCCTTCTCCATCGGCTTCATCTTGTGGTCCTTCACGTCGTAGTACACCTTCGAGAACGACAAGATGTTGAAGTCTTCCATGCCTGGAGCCATGTGCAAAACGAAACGACCGTGGTCGCCGTTGTAGATGTCATCCTTGTCGCCGTCCGAGCGCTTGATACCAGCAGGGTCACGGCCGACGACGAAGAAGCTCGCACCGGCGTTCTTACGGCTCTTCGCGTGCCACTGCACTTCGCGAGGACCAGCGTAGATCATCGGCGAAGGCCAGATCGCAAGCACAGTGCTCTCCTTGTCCAGCATACCGTCGCGCAGAATCGCTTCGTGCTGACGGACACGCACATCGAGAGGCACATCGTCTTCCTTCGTCCATCCGCCGAGTGGAGACAGCCACAACACAGGGTTCTTGTAGCCCTGCTGGATGAGCTGCTCGCGCGCGTTGTTCATCAAGTACGCGTGGCCGGCGTGGGTTGGGTTGCGCGTCTGGAACGCGAGGACGACATCGGCGTTTAGGTCCTCGAACTTCTTGCGCAATTCGGTTGGCGTGAGGCGGTACTGGTCCAAGTCGTCGTGATACTGGACGCGCTTGATCAATTCGATTTCGCCGCCAAGCAAGAAGTCCCCCGAGAGCAAAATCTCCTTAATGTACGGGTGCTTGTTGTCCACCGCGCCAAACGTGCGCGTGATGCGTTCCTCCTTGCGGTGCGCGTAGATCTCAGGGTCGTTCAGCAAAGCGAGCTCGTCGCCGGCAGGGCTGATAAGCACCACCTGCTTCGCCGAACCGATAATCGCCTTCGTCGCGTCGTTGATCGGCAGCACGATCGGCACTGGCATGTTCACGCGCTTGCCCTTCGACACGCTCTCGGTCGAGTATTCCGAGTAGTTCGTTGGCGAGTGCAACGACAGCTGACCGTTCGTCAGGTTGTCGGCATCGTACAACACGCTGCTGAAGTGCAGCGACTGCAAGTACACACCTTCGCGCATGAAACCCTTGAGAGGCGACGCCCAACCCTCGCCGATCACCTGCAGCCAGTTCACATCTTCGTCGCGAAGCAGGACGCGAGGCAGCTCATCGTAGTTCGAAGGCTCGCGGGTCTTCGGGGAGTCAGGGTACATCGTCGAGAAGTTCGCGACGGCGTTGCCACCGTCCGCGACAGCGACACCAGGGAATCCCTTTGGTGGCTCTTCCACGCCGGTTAGGAGTCCTTCCTTCTCCAACACCTTGATCATCAAGTTTACTTCGTCGTCGAGGGTCATGTTCGCGGTGAACAGGTGGATCTCAGGGTTCAGTGGCTCTTCGTACGGCGACGAGATACCGGTGAAGTCCTTGATCTCGCCCTTAATGGCGCGCTTGTACAGACCCTTCACGTCACGGTCCGCGGCGACCGACACTGGCACGTCCACGAACACCTCGTAGAACGGGATGTTCATCTTCTTGTGGAGCTCACGCACTTCATCACGACGAGCGCGGAACGGCGACACGAGCGCGACCAGTGTGATCACGCCGGCTTCCGAGAACAGCGCCGACATCTCACCGACACGACGCACCGACTCGGCGCGGTCCGATTCGGAGAAGCTCAAGTCGCGGTTCAAGCCAATGCGCACGTTGTCGCCATCCAGACGGTAAACGTGCACGCGGCGGCGCAGCAGCTCCTTCTCGAGCGCGCGACCGACCGTGGACTTGCCACTTCCCGACAGACCCGTGAACCACAGCGTGGCTCCCTTCTGCTGCACCGCGGCGTAGCGCTGCGGACGCGAGATGAGCGATGAGTCGTAGTACACATTGCGCTTCATCTTGAGCTTGTCGACGCGCTGGTTCGCACACACTTGTTCGAGCTCGGCCTTCTCGCCCGTGACGATCGACGCGACGCTCGAGGACGTAGCGCCGTTTGGGCCCACGCCGACGATCACCGCGAGCAGCAGGATGTACGGCACGATCACGAACGCGCCGATGAGGATCTTCTTGACGATCGCGCGGCGGCCCTCGCCGTCGGGGCCGCGGGAGAACATGCGCGCGCCGGCGCTGCCGTCGTTGCACTCGAGGTCGTCCTGCCCCACGGACGCGTAGAGCGTGTCCTTGCCGCTCATGCTTCTTTCTGTTGCTTTCCTGTGTGGAGTGGTGGGTGTGCCGCCTCGCCGTCTCTCTCTCTCTTTTCTGCTTGAGCTGCGCGCACGAAATTGGGAACTGAAGAGCAGTGGCGGAGAGCACGCGCGTGGGCTTGCGTGAGTGAGCCTGAGGGCTTTTGGGCTTCTTCGATTATGATGCAATCACTTCGCTTCGCCTCGTCCTTGGAAGCAGCAGCAGGAGTGATGGTCCGTACAACGCCTAGCCCTACCCAAAAAGCTGGGGACGCGAAGCACCCTAACCATACAAACATCAAGTCAAACGTGTTACGAACCATGGCATCAACGTGCCTGTTAAGAAGCAAAGATGATTGCGAGCATTTTCCAGTGATGGATCCATCGCGTGTACTAGTACTGGTGGTGGAGGGTGCCACTTGTTTGCCCAAGCCAGACAAACAGACAGCTTTTGCGATCAGAAAGCAAGCCAAATGGCTTTTGGCGGACGTGTGTGCAGGGCAAACATCTCTGAAGCACGTCCCAAATGGCTCCACTCAGTCGACCAGTTTTGACACGTGGACCTGTTTTGACACGTGGATCAGTTCGGTGCTCCAATTGGGTCACCACTGTGTCCACTTAAACTCGGAAAGGGATGTGCGTCACGGTCCATGTGCGTGGGACTGAACAGGGGCTTTGATACAGCATTTGCAAGTCGGAAGAGTGCTTCTCGGCACGAGCCCTCTTAAAATCGTCTTGACCATCCTTGGCACAGCGTTTATATGAGTTTGTTTCATTCCTTGACCAGCGTGTTGATGACACGACATTCTCTTAGAAGCGTCTTGACCAGCGTTTAAACAGCCATGACAAAGGAGATGATCCTGATCACCATAGACCTAGTGACCAACACGTACAACGCGCGCCCTATGACGAGTGATCTTGCGCTAGCAGCATTGATCCTCATGTGGACTGGCTTAAGCCTTCGGCATGTCGCCGAGGTCCTTCTTGTGAACAAAGGCTCTATGAAGAGTTGGGTGAAAGCCCTCATCCCAGCCCACTTCCACCAAACTGTGACCACTGAAGAGGTGAACAACGACGAGGACTACGGCGAGGACTCTCGGAACGACGAACGCGTCGGCGACGTTGAATCTGATGCCGACAGCCATGAAGGTGACATGCTGAACGAAGAAGGCTGGCGAACCGATGCATCGGATGCCGACGATGAAGGCGCGATTCGTGACGAGGATGGCAGTGGCGGTGCAGTGAACGTCACCGGCGCTGGTAGCAGCCCACGCTCCTCTCCAGTACGTGATGTCGGCGAGGGGAGCAAAAGAGCGATTATGAGCAACATGACGCGCCCACATGCGCGAGCTTCAGCGCAGGCAGCAGCTGCCGTTCGCCTCATGGCAGCGACGCCAGCGAGGAGAAGAAGGGAGCGACAGCGAGCAAGAGACGATCTACAGTGATGTGAGCATGACCATCTATAGTACTCCTCCCAGCAATACCAGTGAGGAGAAGGTGAGGAGCGATTGTGAGCGAGAGTGGATCGACAGTGATGTGAGCATGGCTGTCTACAGTACTCCTGGTAGTGACATCACTGAGGAGATGACCGAGCGTTCGGAGTTTCACGTGAGCGTCGGCCTCTGTAGGCTTTGTTCCTCTCTTGCTGGTGATGCCAACTCTGGGGAAAGAGACATGGGTTCGTACGTCGAGACACTTGATTCCCAGACGACGCTCACCCCTGCCCAGACTATTCTACGGCGAGAGGGTGCAAGAAAGGAGCCGCTTGCCTTTACGCGCATAAAAAATCTTCTCTTCGATCGCTGTTGGAGTATCTTGGTTCGGCCCAATCCAGTATCGACATTTGCATGCGTTTGATTACTTCGCGCATGATAAGAACTTCACATTTTTACAGGTTTGTTGTTCTTGCGTGGATGACTAACTCTACTGTTGTTTGTATATAGATAACGGAGTTTCTTTTGCAACTGAAAAAGCATCGCCCAAATCTGGCAATCCGCCTCATAACGAACAAGACTGAAGCCTTCGACCGTAACTCCAAGGTTCCAAGTTTGGCGGGTGCAGGCGTTGCGGTTCACTGCCATTCCACGCGATACCTCCACCACAAAGTAAGTTTGCAATCCTGCTTATATCAACCTTTCGCCTGGTTCTCTACCACACGTTTGTATTTCTCTTGTTGTCACTATTAGTTCTCCATTGTTGATGGAAAGATTCTTGGTTCTGGTTCGATGAATTGGAGCAAGAAAGCAATCCTTCACAACGACGACAACTGCGACATCAATTACGGAGGGAGGATTCTCAAGCGCTATATTGCCTGGTTCAATGACTTGTGGGTGGTTTATGGTACGACCTTCGAGGAAATGCAACGAGCTGCGACTGAGGAAAGGAATCGCGTTCAGTTTGCCAAGTCGCCACTGCTATCGATGTCTCAAACTCAGGTGGCAGCGATTATTTCCTCGCTGGCGTCACTGAGAAAGCTAGCACCGCGACCAAAAGATATGCTACCACCGCAGATGATGCCTCCACAGCCCGCACAGTCACCAGCGCGGCCAAAGACAAAACGCCCGGCGACAACACCACCGTTTCAGCCGAGCGCACTGCCGTGTCCTATAGCTCCACGGCCGGCGACAACGCCTGTCCAGGCAACTCCACAGCCGTAGAGGCAACCACGAAGAAATACGGTACTTTGTGTTACGCGAAGTGGATGTAGTTTGCGCGAGTAAGAGATAAACGACGAACAAATTGATCGTGCAGAACCTGACGTGCTTCTCGAAAAGCGTGAGCTCACTCAAATGAAGTCGTTGACAGTGAGCTTTGACTTGAAATTCGAGTGCGACAGATTTCAAAGATGTCCACATGCGATTGCACAGCGCTCCCCTGCATATGATAGAAAACCCTTCACACATCTTTGATGCTCGATTTGATTATTTTAGTGTGAGGGAATCATCTAATCACCCACACTACCTCCTGCACAATGTGCACTAAATGGTGAGTTCGAAGGGGGCTCAACAAACCTCCTCATATCTAATGATAACAATGCCACGCCATATCGATTTGAAGTACACGTATCCGTCAATTTGAAGTATCTACTGCATGTAGTTTTGTATATGCGATCGGTTGTTAAGCTTCTATGATAGCTCGTTTTTGTATACAGTGCTGGCCAATGCTATGGGGACACACACTTTTTTGTGAAATTTTTATCACTACTTGCCGTTTGAGGCTGAAAATTGGCCAGGATGAAGCTATTAGAAAACGCGTTCTGGCAGTGCTATCCATTTGTTGAGCAGC
>JAASFI010000772.1:0-17529 GCA_023333705.1 Globisporangium viniferum | reverse complement strand
CGCCACCTTACACCCATCAAACAAGGCAAACTTTGAATGCATCATGTACGTCGCTCTTACACTAACCTTTACCTCGATCCTTGCGTTGAGAAGTGCGTATATTTGGCTCCCGGGCGACTTTAACTGCTGATGATCGAGAATAACGCGGACAGGCGGCTGCGTGGCATTCGGGTTGAGTCGTCGAATGCGATTTCGTGCGGCTATGACTGCGCTCACCAATGTTTCGTCCGCCATGTCTGTGTTTGTTCTGTCGACAACAACACACGATACACAGTAGCTTGGGGAGTTCTGTATACTGTATGCCTGCTTTCCAGAACCAGTTGATTGATGACTACAGTTGGTCGCTAGCTCCGTCATCTTGCTACTGTACCATCGGCTGCACCTTGTAGATTGTCCTTCATAAGCCTCACCGCCGAGTACAGATCCGGCTCTATAAGGCTCTGGAGCAGATCGCCGTCGGCCTCAAGTCGAATCAACGAGCTTCGACTGGAGAAAACTCGCTGTATGTGGCTTGATGGGAAACGAACTTGAGCTCGGTCCTTAGACTAAAGTCGCGTCCTTGCAGATGAGTCCTCCTTTTTGTTCTTGGCTGCTGTATCCCGACTAATTAAGCCAGCCGAGCGCGTCAGCATGGTCGGCAGAACCAGCTGAATGGGTACAGAGTGACATCACTTCATCGAGACAGTGTGAGAAGCCAGCTCGCACCGAGATGCTGAACCAGAAACCCTTTTTATCATACCCAATATTAATCTAAAGCGGTTGTGAACTTACAAACCAACATATAATATGGATTAAGCTGAATATGGAGGGTTATTTGCAGCCTCAAACGTTCCTGAGCGCCAGCTGGCGAACTGCTCACCGATGTTTACAGCAAGCAGCTTCGCCAGCGATAGTCATTACGTACTCATCAGGCTTGTACATACCCGTAGCTCTTCGCGCTGCTGCGACTGGAGCTCTACGCTTTGGCCTCCCCACTCCCCCCTCACAAACATCTCATTCCTGAATCTGCAGTGCGTCGCCCACCAACTACACAGTACCTACTGCCGTCGCTAGAAAAAAATGCACTTCTCCGCCGCTGCTCTCCTGCTCGCTGTGCTCCCCGCCGCGGTCGTCCAGGCCCACGGCAACATCATAGAGCCCGCCGCCGTGTGGACCAAGGGGTACCCGATGACCGGCTACTCGAGCACCGTGGACAACCTGCTCTGGGGTCCCATGGACGGCACGACCTACGGCTACGGCCCCGAAGGTGCGATCAAGTACTGGACCGCCAACTTCCCCAAGTCGCCGTACAAGTCGCTCAAGGAGCTCATCCTCGCCAAGCAGGCCATGGAGCCGGATGGCGGCGACAAGGAGTGCGGCTACACGCTTAAGGACGAGGCCAAGCGGGAGGCGCTCCCCGCCGCGATCAAGCACTCGGGTTTCTTCCACCCGGGACCGTGCGAAGCCTGGTGTGACGGCAACAAAATCGCCTATGACGTCGACTGCAGCAAGAAGTACGTGTCGGGCTCGATCCCGATCGACGCGTCCAAGTGCTCCGGCGCCGACAAGCTCTCGCTCTACTGGCTCGCGGTGCACGGCGCACCGTGGCAGGTGTACAGCGACTGCGTGTGGCTCAAGATCGGCAAGAGCAGCGGAGGCAGCACGGGCACCACCCCGAGCGTGACGACCGCTGCGCCAAAGGCGACCACCGCGGCTCCAGCAGCAGGGCCGACCAAGGCTCCAACGACGACCACCTCGGCTCCGAAGGTGACGACTGCTACTCCAAAGGCGACCACCGCGGCCCCAGTCGCGAGTGATTCGACCCCGAGCCCGACCAAGAAGAAGTGCACTGCGCGTCGCTACCGCGATTAGAGAGAGAGAGAGAGAGAGAGTGAGAGAGAGAGAGAGAGAGACCTGAGCGTGTGTGGTTTAGAATCTGAACCAAATAAATGAGCAAAAAGTGCGTGCAGAGTATGTGTCTGTTGTACCATCACCATGTTGCTGTTTGTGCTGTTTGCACTGAACACAATTGCCGGGTGCACTTCAAGCGACTTCGATGACGCAAAAGCGGCGATTGCCGAGTCCCTCTCGCTTTCACGTGGTCTTACAATCACCAACAGACAATGTCACACGTCACAAAAGCCCTCTGACGTGTATCCATCCACGTTGAAGTGGATGGGAATATAGAAAGAGGGAAGGGACGTCACAGGTCAGTTGGACAAGAGTCCCATCACTTTTGCAGTTCTGCTGCTTGCTGTGGTTGCACCATAAGAAAAGGAGAAAGCCGCAATTGTTGCGCTGATATCCCCGCGTAACCGCCCTCTCAGCTCATGGCGAGCGGACAACCATGATGCACTACATGCCGGAAGAGCGAGTGGTCCTGCGAGCGATGATGACGTCCCATGCAGCAGCACAGTCCCAACGCGAAGGGGCCATGTGGAATCTGCTGGAGCTCTCGTCATGACTTCCCGGTGGAGAGAGACAAAAGAAAATGGAAGTCCATGTGCAGCGAAGGCGTTTTCGTCATTCGCACCATTAGGCAGTATGCAAAAACGAGAGAGCAAAACGCTTACGTAGGCATCTGTGAGCAGCAACAGCAACTTCTGGGATCTTCAAGCGGTGCTGACTGACTTGTCTGACTTGTGCAGTCTCAGGTGTGTGTGCGTGTGCGTGCGTGTGTGTGTGTGTGTGTGTGTGTATGTGTGTGTATGTGTGTATGTGTGTGTGTATGTGTGTGTATGTGTGTGTGTTTCCCTACTCAGTCAATGCCCAGTCCCTGCTGAACAGCAACACGTCATTGCTCTAGTGTGCTGGCAGTCCAACAGCTCTATTACCATGGCTATTTGAACTGATTGATTGATACAAATGACTTGAAACCAAGCATCCTGAACGACCACCACACATGGGCTATTTACACATATCATTTACTCTGTTCACCCTACACAAACTACCTTCATAAGACTCTACGAAATCATACATACATCCATCCACTCCACATACTCCAGTGCTCCTAAGTCCCTATCCCTTTCAATAGTAGTCGCTGCCGTCGACCGAGTTGCCCGTGGTGCTGTAGGTCGTGGAGGACTCGGAGGACGAGATCATGGACGGCGTGGCGCCGAAGCCGTTGAACGAGTCCTTGGCGAGGATCTCGTCGCTCGCCACCATCTGCGCGCTCGTGGTGATCGCCTTGCTGATGCACATGGAGCAGAACGTCACGCGCTGCTGCACGAGCCGCCGGTCGGGACTGATGAAGCTCAGCTTCTTCTTGATGCGGCACGCGAGGCACACGTGCTTGAAGCAGACGCGGCAGACGCTCTTGGTCACAAAGTTGAGCGCCGACTTCTTCTGGCACGTCGCGCACACACCCGTGTTGTGTTGCGTCGAGTACGCCCGACTCTCGCGCCGGTCCGGCGCGAACTTGCCCCGACGGATCACCCACGCGAGCTTCTTCATCTGCGCGCAGTGCACGTTCTTCCAGACCGAGACCATGGCCTCGGCCGCGGACTTGACCACGATCGAGCGCATGAGCCCTCCAGCGGGGTCCAGGAACCCGCGCATATACAGCTCCACCGTGTTGTCGCTCTTCTGGCGGTAGATCGCTGAGAGCGACATGTTGCCGCGCACGGTCGCCTCCAGCTCGTGCACCTGCGGGAACGTCACGCTGTGCAGCAGCTGGTAGCCGATCTTCTCGCCGTTCGCCAGCTGCGCGATGCCCGTGGACTCCAGGTACACCAGGTCGCGGTTCTTGATCACCGAGCGGATGTGCAGCGGTCGGCCTTTCACGGCCCACTTGACCGTCAGCGCGCGGAACGGGTCGCTCACCGAGGGCTCGATCAGCGTCGCGAGCACGGCGGCGTCTACAATGTTGTCTTCGACATACGACGTCTTGATGCGGATCATATCCTGCGTCGGGTTCACCACGCCGTACATGACGTCGTCGAGATCGCCGACGATCGTGCCGATGCCCATGAGGATCGGCAGGTCCGCGGTCGGCGCGGGCGCGCCCATGCCCATGTCCTTGTACGCCGCGATGCCACCTTTGCCCGGACGTTCCTGGAACACCACGACGTTCTCGCGCTGCTTGACGAACTTCCAGCGGTTGCCGTCCACCTGGCCCTGCTCCTCGAAGAGGTGGCGCTGGTACTGCAGCAGCGTCTCACGCACAAACACCTTGCCGATCTCCTCGAGCTTCTGCTCGTCCTCCAGACTCAGCTGCAGTCGGTTGAACGGGTTCGAGAACTTGGACATCGCTAAGAAGAGCTCCTGTAGGTTGTGAGCTGCGCTTGTCGATGTAGGTAGACCTCTGGGTAATAGGCTAGCGGAGCTCTTGGGAGCGCTGTGGTGGACCTGGCAAATTCGCGAATGGACCACCTTCTGGGCCATTCGAAGAGCGACGCGATGGTCATCACCACCACAGAGAGAAGGAGGAGGCGGGGCTGTCTGGATTGCTTGCTGACCGCCTGCCTGCCTGTTGCCTGCTGATCATGGACAGGCCGCGTTAGAAAAGAAGGAGAAGATCCAGCCGCTCAAAAAGCGTGTCTGGTCGGGGGTACATTCGCATGAATTTCAGTATGTTTCATGTCAAATTATCGTTTAAATAATTACATTTAATCATTTCGGTGCTCTGTCAAAATTCAAGTACTGGTTTAGAAGAGGTCGGACGGGAGGGAACGTTGAAGCGCAACAGATGGTGCTTGTGAAAACCAGCGTGGATCCTACTCTCGATAAACAACAACAACAACGCCAGCATGCAGGGCTGATGAGCAAAGCGTTCGGTTCACTGTCAATTCACTGCAAGTAGTTTTCAATCACTAGCGTTCCTCAGCATTCGGATCCGTAGAGTCAGAAATATAGGCATTCTACACTGTAAATGTACCAAAGTACCTTGAACGGGGACTTTGAAGTCCCAGGGCTCATGTGAGAAATGTGAGGGTGTGGGTTGTGAATGCATAACACAAGAGAGAGAGAGAGCGGCTTGCACAGACCACTACATGGCGAGGGTCGCCATTGTGGCGGCCTCGCTCACACACAGGGGGGACTCCCCACTCTCGTCATCAACGCCGTCGATACGGCCCATGGACCTCCTCCTGTGCATGCATAGAATCTTTAGGTTTTGGTCCGACCGCCAATCTGGGTTCTGTTATGTTCAGATACAAATGAACCCCACCATTTGTCCCTCGCATTGTCTTGACGATTTGCATGGAAACACATCGGCGTGTCGTGTGATTGCAAGTGTCTGGACAATCATGACCTACGATACATATACTGGAATCCTGGCGCAGCCCGCCATTCGCTCATTGTAATCCCAAGCCACTTGGTGGTTTGACCCCAAACTGCGATGTGTACTGTATAA
This sequence comes from Globisporangium viniferum, assembly GCA_023333705.1. Taxonomy (NCBI): domain Eukaryota; phylum Oomycota; class Peronosporomycetes; order Pythiales; family Pythiaceae; genus Globisporangium; species Globisporangium viniferum. The sequence continues at coordinate 12,197 of JAASFI010000772.1, read as the reverse complement.
ACGGTCCTCGAAGGCTGCCTCACATGAGACTTCAAGGCGTAAAGTCTCTCTTTCTAATGTATCTCTATCTGACGACAAAAAAATTAAAGTCTCTTATCCCGTCGAGTCGTCCAGCGAAAGTCCCGAGTCTTTCGAGTTTCGCTTGTCCTGTTGACGACATGTTTGCTATTCAACACGAGTACTGTAGATTAATAAAGCAAATCTCTCAACCTTTTTCCAACTTTGAGATCCAGATCCCCACACGCGAGATTTCCACAACAAGAGCACCAGAGAAGTCTGGAAGCCACGAGCGCAATCAATCGCCTTTGACAGTATCACTCGGCACGAGAATAATCAGCACAACCTCGTCGGCATGCATGAAACAAGAGTTCAGCATCGAAATATATACAAGTGCGCTTGATTGTCCAGCATGATTGACTCACTGAGAGGTCCCACACCAAGCGCGACGGTAGAGACCTCTCCAAGAGGATCAGAGCGTACCAGTACAGTCACCATGGATGAGTCTCTCCTGGTATTATCTAATATACCACACGACTCCGATCGTCGCTTTGCTATCCACTATAGATAGCAACTGCAACTCAGGTTGGCTACTTCTACCCTGCCTCTCCTAAACGCTGGCGGTGGCTCTTCGCCTCGAACTCTGCAGAGAAAGAGGGTCAGGATGTTGGTTGCTGCCGAGATGTTGCGCTCCCAGACGCTGCGAGGACATGCGTTGTTGGTACAAACACGCAGCGCCCAGGATTGCCCGCCTGTGTCGGGGTCGCGCAATCCAGCTCTTCTGGACTGACACCTTCCAGGTCAGGCGCCTTATCTTACTGGGAAAAAGCGTTGACATGACAAACGTACTCGTTGGCTTGCGTTTGCTCTGATAGCGCGCGCGTGACGTCGTCGGTTCACTTGCTCAAGCATTCGATCGACCATCCACACTGAAATCTTTCCCACCACGTGATGACTTGAGCTCTTGAGCAGCGTGTGTACGTGTGTGTAGCTGACTTACTGTGTACCCCTGGTTGACTTGCGACCTTGGGCTTCAAGCAAATGAGACCCAAAGCAGCGCACTATCCCCCGCATTGCCGCTCTGGTCGTTGAACACCAATTTTGTAAATCGTGATGGTGGTGCTGTCTGCTATAATGTACTTTGGAGCCATGTTTGGGAACGAACGAGGTAACTGGTGGGGTTTACCAATTGAGTGGAAGGAAGGACTCTCAACCACTTCAGTAACGTTCCTTGCAAGTTTCAAATGCCCCCCCCCCCAGTTGGACCCCAGGACCAACTGGCGGCGTGGTGTTGAAGTGGCGCGCTCTCTTTGTTCAACACGGCCACCTTCGACTCAGGTGGGGACGCTGTCATGCGCACATATAGACATCACTTGGCGTCGCTTCTTGTTTGTTTAACAGCGCCAACGCGGCGATCTCTTTGTCTTGGACGTCCCGCTTGAGAAGGAAGGCTTGCGATGCACCTGGATAGACAGCTACCCCCACGTACAACCGCAGTGACGTCAGTTCACCCACACATTCACACAGGCAGGTTTGCTTGGCCAAGGCACACACGTACGCATCACTTTCATACAACTATATTCATGATACCGTCAACAGTATCATCGTCTCTCTCTCTCTCTCTATGTCGCTATCCTTCTTCGTGAAAACCTGGTACCTGGTACCTCAGTCGTTCTAGTAGGTCGTGAAGCTCAGGTCCGTGCCGCGCGGCGCCGAGGCGACGATGTGGTCGACCATCTGCGGCACCATGCGTTGGTTGAGCGTGTTCCAGGCCATGGACAGCGTCTGGTCGTAGTCGCCCGTCCAGCAGTGCTCGAAGCCCTTGCCGTCCTTCACGCCGTACTCGATCGAGCCGTTGAAGTACGGGTTCTGCGTTGTCTTCAAAAAATCCTCGAGGTAGTACACCGCGTCGTTCAGGTAGTAGCTGTCAGTGACGCCGACAAACACGTGGAGCTTGTTCACGAGCTTGGCGCCGAGGCCCTTGGCGTTCCACTCGCGCTCGAGCTTGACGCGCACGTCAAAGTGCTCCTCCCAGTACTTGACGGTCTCGTGATTGATCTCGCCCGTGAGCTTGTCCCAGATCGCCATCGGGTGGCCGTCGGTCTCGTTCAGCGGCGAGTACACGGCCTGCCAGGCGTCCCACTGACCGCCCGAGCGGCCGCGCGAGCCCAGCACCATCTCGTGGTGGTTCTCCTCCTCCATGGTCTCGCGGATTTGGCCCAGGTAGTTGCGCGACGCGCCGCGGTTCTTGACCGTCCAGTCGCCCCGCACGTAGTACGCGTTCGGGTCCTCCAACAAATTCACGATCTGGAACTTGCGGAAGTCAAAAGCGTCCGGACAGAACGACCAGCAGCCGTTGTAGTCCTCCGGGTAGTACACCTGGACGGCAAAGGACTCCCAACCGCCCGTGGACCCGCCGTACATGGTCCGCGCCCAGCCCTCGCCGATGCCGCGGAACTGCTGCTCGATGTACGGCAGGAACTCGTACGTGATCGCGTCGCCGTACGGACCGATATTGGCGCTGTTGACCGCGTACGAGTCGTCGTAGTACGGGTTCGCGTGCTGCAGCTGCACGATGATGCCGCGCTTGCCAGTGAACGCCGCGTCCTTGGCCTCGGACGTCCAGTTGGCGTACAGGTAGTAGCCGTACCAGTCGCTCACGCGCCTGTGGCTCGTGTGGTTGTCCACGCTCTCGTCCACGGGCTTCTGCGAGCGGAAGTCGAACTCAAAGTCCGGGTTGTAGTGCGTGTGGTAGACAAACAGCGGGTACTTGATGTCCTTGGTGGCCTCGTCAAAGAACTTGTGCGGGAGCAGCACCCAGGCCTTGAGGAACACGTCGACACCCCAGAACTCGGACAGCATCGGCGACCGGAATTCGATGTGCTTGAGCAGCTCCTCGGTCTCCTCAAGCGGTGGCAACGGCGGTGTCACCTGGTCGATCGCGATGTCCATGGAGAAGCCTGGCGACGCGCTGAACTTGACGAGCTGCGGTTTGCTGAACAGCGTACCTGGCGAGGTCAGCACGCCCTCTCCAGACTCGAACGTGTCCATGCTCGGCAGCCAGAGCTGCTGCGCGTCCGAGCGGTTGTAGTGCACGTACGGGTGGAGCACGCCCTGCACCCAATACTCGTCGTCTGGGATGTCCTCGAGCAGCAGCACCGGGTACCCCTTCGCGTCGCTCGCGTTGATCTCGCGCGACTGTGTGTCCGGGTAGAAGTCGTAGACGTCGACGCCGAACGCCTGCTGCGTGTCGGCCGAGTCGTCCACGAGGAAGCGTGGCTGGTCCTCGCCCATCGGGTCCTCGACCGCGTGCTTCTTGGCGAGGCAGATCAACAAACGGCCTGTGACGGGGCCCTGGTGCGCCTCTGAGGCAAACGAGAACCGGAACGTCGCACCACCGGCATTGGCAATCGCCGTGCTGGAACCACTCAATGGGTAGGCGACGTGGAACAGCACGTAGAGCACGACGGCCGCCAACCAGAGCAGCGTCGCGAGCAAACCCCAGGAGCATGACGCGAAGAGCGACGAGACGCGGCGCAGCACGCCCACGCGCGCGCGGTCCTGCACCTTGCGACCGAGCGTGGGCAGCTGCTGCTCGATGTCCTGCGGGGGGCTCGCGCCGCCCACGAGCGACGTCAGTTCGCTCGACTTGACCATCGCAACGGCGTCTTTTGATCCGGTGGGCGGCGGCTGGTTCGACTGCGGCTGACGCGAAGAATGGGGCAATGGCGAGAGAACCAAGAGGAGGAGAATGCTCAGCCAGCCAGCCAGCCAAGCCTGGTGAGCATGGAGAGCAGCAAGGGCTGACCTGATCGCAGCTGTGAGCTCTGTGTTCTTTTTCTTCGCCACCAGTTTTGATGACGATGGTGAATCCCCTTCACTTTCGATGCTGTTCAACGGATCAATTTAACAAATGTATGTATTTATAGAGGCTTGACTGATACTGCTTGGATATTGAATCTGGGTGAATGATGACAGGGGTTGAGGGAACATGAATAAATTGATACAGGTCAAGCTCGAAAGGGAGCCATTCTGGTTGGTGAGCCCATCGCTCTTTGTCTGAGTCTTTGGTTTGATAGGTGGAGACGCACAGCACAACAGGCGGGTGGCTTCATTCGCATGCTTTGTCCAACAGCGGAAGCCCCAAGGGCCACCCACCACTAAGGACGCAGGATGTTTCCATCGCAGTTACTGTAACGTTACCCTGTCATGTAGCGATCGTCCAGCAGTGCAGTGTCATTCATCGTCCTGTGTGAATGGATGGATGTGTGGAAAGCGCTTGATCATCCAGCAGTGCCAGTATTCCAGGAAGCTGGTGCAAGTCACTGCTTTCTGTGTCACAGCAAAGAGCTCTTGCGAGTTCACGAATGATTTTATCGATAGCGTACGGTCAGCAATCCACCCCGAGTGCAGTAGCTGAACTACTTTAGTACTGGAGAAGGAAGGGAGTTGGCGCATGGGTAACGGTTTGTATCCATCTACTTTTTTAACGCGATCTTCAAAAGGCGCGTCCAAGAGATCCACAGCTCAAGCACACAGATAAGTAGTTAACAGTCAAACCGTAGTTATGTATCGACAAGTTGCATGCATTCATGCGTTTGTATTCTGGAAGTGCGCACTGTACACTGTACTTCGACGGCACTCGGTTGATGAGGCAACCCGGATGCCTCCTCGATTAGAAGCTCGCACAAGAGTACTGGTAAGCGCGTGACCGGTTGACAAGAATCGTCATCGCCACTCAATGTCGTGACACACTAGGTCGACGAGGCACTGCCGCAGTCGCACTCCGCAACAATGAGGACGGCCTCGAGCCCCGCGGAGGCGAGCTTGAACTGCATACACAATGGGTTGGGGCGGCTGAGGCAGTTGCGGCCGACCTGATGCGTCCAGAAGCCCGACAGATAGCACAAGTCGGCGCACTTGGTGTTCTTGACTGTCAAGTCCGTATCCCATGGGGTACTCTTGAACTGGTGGGCGTGGTCCCCGTGGTGCTTGTGGTGGTGGTCCGAGTGCGTGCGGACCGACGCGGTGTCCGTTCCAGTGGGGAGGCCACCGACGGTGGCAAGCAGCAGCAGGCAGGAAAGCGCAATGGTGGTCTTCATCGTGATGGCTGAGGTGGACTGGGACTGGGACTGGGAGGAAGGGGGAGGGGGGCTTTTGAGAGGCGAACGTGGAGATTGAGCTGCTTGAAGCAAATTTGAGAATGAAAAGAAGCAGCGAGTCTTCTTCGTTGTCGGACTCTGTGTGAGCTGCTCATTCAGTAGCTCCTTCACTCAAGTCAGTTAGCACAGCGTTCCATACCCAAGTTGTCATGATTTATCATTCCAACACGTTTCAGTACACTGGGAGCTCAATTACAGCTATCGGAAAGGTTGAGCATTGAAATTAGCGAGCTTGAAAATGTTCGTGATTTATCATTCGATCACATCTCAGTACCAGGGTCACAGATTCCAACATAGCAACAGTGCAAACGCTTGGGGAAGACTTCTCCATAGTATATTGTCTAAATTATAGTGGATGGATGGTTTGGCTGGGTCATTGGTGCGTTGTTCTACTCGTTTGATGGTGCTATTGTACTTCTGGAGGTCGAGAGGGTCGTCTGCTGGATGCTTGGAGTGGATGTTTTCTTCTCACTGGTGGTCGCAGGCTTGAGTGATTGACTCTGGTTCTTGCTGTTGCTGCTGGTCAGTTTCGCTGTCGTCATCTTCTACAGGTTCCTGGTCGCGCTGCGTCGTCTCTTGTGGATGCTGGTACTGCGGATGCCGGTTCTCTGACTCATTCGACTGCTCTTGTTGTTGGTGCTGCTGCTGCTGCTGGAGCTCTCTTCCCGTGCGGTTGCTCCCTTGGACGAAAGCACACTCCACTGCATCAATCGCCACGCTGAGGGCGGCAACGCGCGATCGGTATGTTAAACACAACGCAGTCGGGTTGTTGACGCAGTTGCACGTGAGTTGGAACTCCCAGAGACCCGAAAGCTCCGAAAGATCGCGGCATCGCGCCTGCTTGAGCCCTGGCTCTTGGTCCCACAGCGTGACTTTGAGCCGGTGGTGCTGGTCGTACTGTATCGACTTTTGAAACGAATGGCCCCAGACAATGGCTAGTCACACAACAAACTGTAGCGTATCAACAACCGCAACGAGGTCTATTATCTATATAACATTCCGAATTCAACTCATGGTGGATAGGGTCAATCAATCCCAAAAATCGCGCAATAAGAGGATTCAACAATCCATGAGATCTCTCCCATCAATCTGCTGCTGAGTGGACGGACATTCGATTGATGCTCTGTGGGATCGACGAGAAAGACGACAATTGGCACCGATGGCGAGACCAGGTATCATTTGAAGTTACACACATTGAGGTCCCCCTTGGTGAAAATGGTTTCCCGTATTTGTGGCAGACACCCGGACCTTCACATACAAGCACACAGCGCGACCGAATCATGCACGATAATTCACCCAGAAATATATTTATGCGGAGGGAGCGTTTGACCTCGACACCTTTGCGTTTCTTTATCAAACGAACTCGCAAATACAAAAAACAATGGTCCACACACACATACAACCCAAAGGCAGTCAGCCTGGGAGCTCTGCCAGGCTTCACTCAGACTCTGGGATTTCATATCGATAGTTGAAATTCCCACTTTATGGGGATAACTGCGTTCTGACCTTTTGGCTCCTCACTATTTCAGCCAATTAAACGATTTAGAAAAATATCCATTGATAGCTTACGCTCATTGGCTGGAATTACCATTTTGATATTGAGAAAGTACATCGTGTCCGATGCAGTCGACACCTTTTGTCAATCGGCGGTCGATTATCTTGTTGCATCGAAAGGAAAGACGAGAATTGGCGCATTATAGATCCAACACTGTAGCTCGGGGGGGGGGCGAGACCAGATTTGATCAGTAATAAATCGCCACTTCGCGTCACTCTCGGGACCGAACTCCCCCCAAAAATGGTCCACGCTCTGAAGCCGAAACTGAATGAAGTCTGAGGTCTCACTCATTTCGATAGTAAAAGACTGACTAAATCCCACCCTCTGACTCCTCCCTGTTTCAGCCAATCAGCGTTGATCAAATTTCAAACAATCCACTCTCATTGGTTGAAAGTGGTACAAAAACAGTCTCAACAAATAATAAATGCTGGCCTCAAGGTTTATAGGGTGGGCGTGTGCGTCATTTTCCGTGGAACTTTGAGAGGCTTCATTCAGCTGCCGTCTCTACATGACGATGCAATCCACAGGATGATCACCACTTAGCCGTTCGCCCAGACAGAGCCAAGCGCTACACTGGAGAGCTACGCTGGCGACCTCAGTCGACGATCCCAGTATGAAGTTCCCGCTGCCAGCCGACACGTTCCCGGTGCTGCAGCTCTCTTTCGACGAGAAGCGGGCGCTGGAAGACGCCGCGGAGGCGATCGTCAAGAGCGCGATCGAGCAGTACCACGAGCACCTCACTGTGCACAAGGGCGTGGTGGACGAGACGCGCTGGAAGAAGCTCAAGCAGCGCGAGGACGTGCGGCTCTACCGAGAGCGCAAGAAGGCGCGTGTCGAGTCCTCGAACAAAGAGAGCGGCGCGAGCCGCTCGTCCAACTCGTCCTCGGAGAGCTCCACGAGTGCCTCCAGCTCATCACCAGACCACCTCGCCCCCATGACTGCAATGCTCAACTTTGGCTCGATCCAGGGCACACTGGACGACGTCATGTACGGTATCCTGAGCCCGAGCACGGAGGAGATGCAGCTCAAGACGATGTACATCGAGAGCGGCATGGAGGACTGGAGGTTGCTCGCGTCGATCATCAAGCCGAGCGAGCAGGACCCGTTCCGAGAACTCAGCATCAAGTGGAGCGTCAAGGGCCACCCGCCACCCTTGAGCGCTGTGCTGCGCGCCCGCGACGGGGTCGTGATCGAGTCCGTCGGTATCGCGATGACCCCGAGCGGCGAGCGCATCGGGTACCATCTCTACCACTCCGTGGACGTGCCCGGGGTCCGCGAGCTGGTGGAGCTCAAGATCGTGCGCAGCCAGATCTCGATCTGCGAGTTCTTCCGGCAGCGCAACGAGCACAGTGTAGAGATCTACGCGCGCTCGGTGCTCAATCCCATGGGCGACGTGCCGCCGATGATCATGACGCTCTCGGCCTCAAAAGTCGCCATCTCGGTCTTCAAGTACGTGCACTGCGGCAACAGGAAGAAGCTCACGCGGCTGCTGCGCTCCAGCCAGCCAAAGCCGCAGACGCAGAGCGACAGCTCCACGGTGACATCCAGTAGGTCAGGCTCGTCAGCAACGTTACCACCGCCACCATCATCGTCAACATCGTCAGGCATGTGCGAGCTGTGCTCTCAAAGCCTAGACGGCAGGTCGCATTTGTCCCTCGGCAGATCAAAGGCCAAGCAGTGCCGGATCTGCGTAGCGCGCGTGTGCTCCCACTGTCGCGTGGAGAAGACTATTTATTTGCCCACGGAGGTCGCGAAGCTGCTGACAAGCGAGAGCATGACCTTCTGCACGCGGTGTATGATCAGCGCGTCGAGTGCGAGTTCCTTCAAGTTCGCTGTTCTTGATGCAATGGAGGCAGAGGGAAAGGTTGTGGACTACCGAGAGGCGCTGCATTGAGTGAGGGCTTTTAGTTCCTGGGCGTGGGCGTGAGTGAGCACATCTGGAGCAAGGTTTAATAACATTGCTCAAGATGTGCTCACACCCACTCTTCAAGTTTATGTACGCGTGAGCATTCATCGAGGATGCCCGTAGCTTATAATGTTGTCGTGCCATAGATGTTCTTTAGAGATAATACGTACAGCAAGCAATAACGAAAACCAACGCTCGAGTATTATGGTATTAGCAGAAGTCAGTCTCCTAACTTGCTCATCGATGAAGAGCTACGTAGCTCACGGTTTGGATTACCGTGAAGTATCATCAGCAGTGGCTGCGCCTACCAATAGTTTGGCTTACATGTGTGCTGTGCACATTATAACTCTCCTGTACGCAGTGAACCGACGAATGCTCACTCGTCGATCAACCCCCAGCAGCTACACTGATGCGTCGCTTTTCAAAAGATTCATTTTGTATTATCTACATGTACACATTCACTTGCGAAGAGCTACACGCGGGAGAGCGGCCAACCACCAGCAGCAGCTTCTAGGCGCATTCTCCCTGTAGGCGTCCTTCTTTCCGTCTAGTGGCTCGTCGAGTTGCCAGCGGCGGCGGCGGCGGCGCAGTCGCACTCGGCGACCACGAGCACCATGTCGAGGCCGGCGTTCGCGAGCTTGTACTGCATGCAGAGGTCGGTGGGGCGGCTGTTGCAATTGCGGCCGAGCTGGTGCTGCCAGAAACCCGAGAGGTAGCAGAGGTCCTCGCACTTCTGCTTCTTCACGTCGGCCTCCGAGTCCCACGGCGAGCTCTTGAACTGGTCGTGGTGCTTGTGGTGCGCCGAGAGCGTCACGATCTTGACGTCGCCGTTGCTCTCGTGGTGCTTGTGGTGCGTGTGCACGGTCACGGCGTCCGACGTGGCAATAGCGGCGACGAGCAACAGACACGCGAGCGCAAAGGACTTCATCGTGATGGACGGGTGGGGGGTGGTAGGTTGAAAGGAAGCTGTGAGCTGCTCAGAGCGAAACGGCGAATGGCTCTTGTGGAGAATGGAGCTTTGCTTGTCATGCATACTGATTGCAACGGGAGAGTGGGCGTGGAGATGGTGGGTGTCTGATTTATCGTTTATGATGTGGGTCCCTTTATTTTAGTGCAGTTTGTGACAAGATATGTGTGCTGTTTAATGTGGTGTACATTAAGTCAGTGTAAATGCTCTGTGAGCCACGTAACATTAGGACTTCCCGCCATTTTTGTTTTGGCGCGCTTCGAAAAAGAAGATCGCTTCCGTCAGTGTGTCTTCTTTCTTCATGCGGCGCTTGTCGCCTGATGAGAAGGCGCTTGCACGCGCTTGACGACGGCCGATGACGACAACTGCAGCTCAACGAATGGCGAAACGCGCGGATTGGTGTGGGTACCGATGCGAGAATGCGAGTGGGCAGGGGAGCCTTTCTCAGCTGCTGCAGAGTGTAGTCACCAACGTCGATGGACGATCAATCGTGTGGGAGGAGCGCTCTCTTTCGTTCGACATTGGTTGGCGCATGGGAACCAGCGTGAGTGACTGAGTGAATCAGCCTATGGGATAGTGTATGGAAAATGATGCGCATGTGGGTGAGATGGTACATATTGATGCGTGCGTGTACAGATCGGCTGTGCGCTTGTGGTGGCGGTGTGGAGCTCTTGTGTCGCTGGCAGCGGATCACGGTGCAGTGAGAGCGTGTGTGAGAGAGTGAGAGGATGATGGAGAGCAATGCTGCTGCAGACGATGACCTGCTGAGATGGTGGTGCTGACAGCGATGGCGGCGACGAGTGAAGCATAGGCGGAACTGAGAGAGGAAGGAGGATTGCGGGAGGATACATGGTGCTGCGGCTGCGACCAACTCTGTGGCGATCTGATGGACCGCCTGTAACCCTAGACGTATGGCGCGTGTTTGCATGCATTTTGCATGCGAATGTGCTCCTCTTTCGATCGCGTTCGACTGCTATACGTGCAGCCGCAAGGTCGAAGGCTTCGTATATGTCGTGTGTGTGTGTGGTGCGCGTGTTGCTATTGGAGGCGGGTGGCACAGGTGTGCACATGCCCATACATATGCGATAGTGGAGCTCTTCGGTCTTTGTGGATTTGCATTATGACCCCCGATCCCCTTGGCGCGGTTTATGCTTTTTGTTTGCTGACCCCTTTCTTTTCCTTTCCTGCGCCATGGAGGACTGAACAACCAACCGAAAAAGGAAAACCGAGAAATGCTGGGGTTTCAGTGGCCGCAGTCCATGCCTACTCTCCTCCCTACCTTCCCGTGTTCCTTCCCGTATCCCATTCGTCGCCGCCAGTCATCACCAAAGCGCCATCATCACTGAAGAAGTCCAGTTATTTGCAGTTCTCCGTCGTCGCCACCTCTCTCATATTGCTGTTGCTGCGCTGCTGATTTTGCTGTCGGCATCATAGCGTCTCGAGGGTTGCTGCGTTGCTGCTCTTGCGTGTATCAGTTGTGCCTGTGCATGCACGTCATCTCTGTGTGTCTTCTCGCTTGCTGGTCGCTGACTCCTGACTTTCTTATGTGGTTCTGCTCGGTTGCTTGCGTCCCGTGTGTCTGCTCAGTGCTTGTTCGTGGGTTTGAGATTGGTTTTTTCTTCATGATGTCCGTCGATGGGAGGCTGTGCTCTGTGGTAGACGGATGATTTTCCTGTCGTAAATCTGCGTTCGTTGCAACTAACACTGTCTGTGCCTTAGATTTCGCGCAAGAATTCCAAGCAAACGAGGAGCTCCGTCAACCCCAAGCCCATGCGTTCTGCTGCTGCTATGGGGAGAAGAACAGCGAGAAGACGAGGAAGCACGAGCCCCAGAGCGACGACGAACTCCCGTTCTTTTCTCCCCAGTCTGTGGACCACAGCGCGCTTCTCTTTCTCTCTCTTGCTGGTGGTTGGTTGTGGTTCGATCTGCTGTGGTGTGCAAATGCTGGAGCGGGTCACGATCGCAACAAAGGCTCGTCCTTGTCAACTGCCAAGAGAGAGAGCGAGAGCGACTGAGTGCGTGTCTGGTGTGCGTGATGAGAGGAAGGATGGGGATTTCTGAGCTCTTGGTGCCGAGTCATTTTTGCTACTTCTCATGGTGGAATGCGTGGGTTTCTGATGTGGAGCTGGAGCTTCTTGGGTGCTGGTTCTTGTCTGTTGAGGCGAACAATTCCTCCTCCACTATCTCTATCTGACTGGCCGTCAAACAAGTCGTTTGTATACATGTTGTGTGTGTGTGTGTGTGTTACAAGATATTCTGCTGTAAAAATGTCGACTGTCAGGAAGTGCTTTCGTGTGTAGAAAGAGAGCTGAACTGAGAACCATGAAACAAACCAAAATGCAACATGGAAGCTGTTAGACTCAAATGGCAAAGAACCCCCTTTTCGGAGCGACACCACGGCAGGCGATGGCGATACTCGCATAACTGGCGTCGCTGCGAGAGATTGCACCACGGCCAGCGCGTGCCACTGGCGCAGTGATGCCTCCAGACTCAGCTCAGCCCAGGATCGCACCATCGCTTCGGATGCGTTCACACTGTCAAGAGAAAAGAAACCAGAAGTCCCGGGGCCCAGAGGCAACTTAATAAACTTGGCGTCCGCGTCCGCGTGTG
>JAASFI010000771.1:0-17558 GCA_023333705.1 Globisporangium viniferum | reverse complement strand
GACTTGTCCATGATCACCTGTCTGACGGTATTCTGTGAGACCGTCAGACCTTCGCTGTCAATAACGGCCTTCGCGCTCAGCCGCGCATTCTCCACTATCAAACAGGTAATTCGCGCTTTCGTCGCCGGGCTCAGCGACGGAAGGCGCCCCGACGGCCGCGATGTGGGGCCGCCCGTTCTTCACTCGGTCGTTGTAGTGCTGGAGGCGCTTACGTAGAGCCGCCAAGCTGACTCCCTCTAGTTAGTCAGCAACTTCACGAGCGGGGTGTCCGGCCCTGACAAGCCGATCGGCTTCAGCGTTGCGTGCGGCGAGCTCGGCTTCAGCGTTGCGTGCGGCGAGCTCGGCTTCGGCGACGGAGGACGCTCCGGCGACCGCGATGCGGCGCATGATCTCCATGCGCAATTCGGCCGCACGTGCAAAGAACAATGAGTAGGTATCAATATACTGTGCTTCTCAACTAGATCCGCAGTGTTACTACCAGCCATCCTGTTAGCATGATTGGAGGCGTGTTTGGTTGAAATTCAGATGAATGCCTATTAGAAACTGCCTACATATTGCACTGAAAGGACATTTGGTGGTGATGGAACTCAGGTTCATGCGCGCACTCGCTGCGCAAGTACTTCAGGAAGTACCAGGTAGTGAGTGCAATCGGCCAGTTTTTGATTGGGTTTCGTTCTACGCATTTCTCAACTTTGTTTCTTCTTGAAGTGTCTTGTAAATGCCAACGCCCAGTCTTCCTCGACTGAGTTGGTGGTGTTGGTCAGTTTTTTCATTTCGCTCTCTTACACAAACTTGCAGATGACGGTGGGCACGCGGTACACGTCGCCATTGTCATCCGAGCACGACGTCTGGAACTCAATGTACTTGCGGCTGCAGTCCACGAGTCCTTCGTAGCGGGTCTCGACCCACTCGCGCAGCGGCAAGCTCAGCTGGTCCTCGTAGAGTTGCTTGAGCGCCTTGCCGAACGCGTTGCGGTCATAGAGCATCAAGCCACTCACGCTGCGGTAGCGCACGTCCTCCTTCGCGGCGCTCGTGTTGCCCATCTCGGCCACGTCGTGGAAGAACAGGTCGCAGTTGAGCTCCGTCTGCTCCTTGAACTTGTCGAGGAACTCGGCCATAGTCGCCTGCGACGACAGCTCGATCAGCGTCGAGTCCCACTTGGTGAACCCCGACGGCTTGCACTTGACTTCGCTCATCTCCACCACGTCATACTCGTCCTTGGCCTTCTCAGGCGGCGCCGGCTCCTGCAGCAGGTACATGTTGAGGCCGAGCGAGTTCGACGAGTCCTTGAACGCCTCGAGCTTCTTCTGCTGCAGCAGCTTGAGCAGCTCGATCATCGCGAGCCCCGTCACGGACGCCGTGGTCGTGGCGATCGCAGGGATGATCTTACCGGCGATCATCTTGCACTTGTGGCGCGACGCCTGGCGGATGCGGTAGTTCAGCGCGCGCAGGTTCGACGCCGCGTAGATGAAATCAATGTGGAAGTTCATGTCCTGGTCCTTCTCAAAGTCCGCCGGCTCGAACGTGAGACCGCTCAGGTCCATCGCCTCGAGCTCATCCAGAAGCTGCACGAGCTCCTGGCGGTCCGAGTCGTTCGAGTTCTTGAGCTTCTCCTCTTCGAGGCGCTTGATCTCGTCCGTGTCAGCGGCGATCTTCTCCTCCGACGGCTGCCACGTTGGCAGCGTGTACTCGCGGGCGAGCGCGTCGTAGGTCGCTGGGTTTCTCCACTGGGACTCCGCGGGCACCAGCTCCACCTCGGGCGGCGCTTGGATGCCGTAGCAGACCGCCAAAATGTTGGCCGTCGCGCGCACAAAGTTCAGGTGCAACGGGTCCTGCGCGTTAAACTCCTCGACGGCGTGCGGGAAGCGCTTGGCGCCGGACCAGAACTTCTCGCCCGAGTTCGTCAAGTGGTCCTCGGGGAAATTGTGAATCAGCTGCAGGATGCGGTCGCGGAAGCGAGACGTCATGATCTCGACCGCGATCTCCATGCATTTCTCAAACGTGATGCCCTTGGCCGTCTCGAGCGTCTTCTTCAGGTCGCGCAGGCGCTCGAGCTCCTGGACGATCGCGGCCTGCGCGACCTTTGGGTTCGGGTTCTCGATCGTCGCCTGCTTGATCTTGGCCAGGTACTCGTCGCGCTTCTCGATAAACTTCTTGGCTTCGGCCGCGGGCACGACAAACATATCCTCAAACTGCGCGCGCGACCACTCAATGCAGTGCTCAATGAGCGACGGGAAGTTGCGCAGCGTGCACATCGGGATATTGTCGTCCTCGGCGTCCTTCGGTCCATCGGCGTAGCTCTGCGTCTTGTAGGGGATCACGACCTGGACGTTGCACTTCGTGCCCAAAGTGCCGCTTTCCAAGAGCGGGATCTTGTGGAACACGCACTTGCTGTCCACGTAGAGACGCGCCTTGATGTTGTCGAGCGCGTTGGTCACCACGTCCAGGTCGGTCCAGAAGTCGTCGTCAAACACGTTCTCCGTGTGCGGCGCGACCAGGTGCTCGAGCGTCTTGACCTTGAGCGACGCGTTCATCTGGCGCACGGCGTTGGTCGCCGCGACCGACTTTGGCTGGCCGACATTGTGCTCGCGGAACAGGAACTGGCGGTTCAGGTTGCTCACTTCGATGCGGTCGTTGTCCGTGACTGTAATCAGTCCTTTCTCGCCGCACGCGAGCCCGATCATCGCAAAGTTCTTCAGGTACTCACAGCCGAGCGCGCCACAGCCGACCAGGAAAGTGCGGATGTTGCCCAGCTGCTGGTGGAACTCGAGTCCGTACGTCGTGATCATGTGGTCGTAGCGCGAGCCAATGGGCTGCGCATCGCTCGGACGCTCGTCGGGGAGCACTTCGAACGCGTCCAAGTGCAGCCACTGCTTCAGCGGCGTGAACTTGCCCGTGAACTTGACAATCTCCTGTGCGATCACGCCGCCGAAGAACGCCGCGAGCGGGTGCAGCTCTACGGCGGCAAAGAGTGCCGTCTGCTTCACAACGTCTTCGTCCAGCTCGTCCAACTTGAACGGCTCTTTCTCCTCGTCGCCCTGCAAGCGCGTCTCGTCCGACAGGTGCTTGATGCCCGCCTTCGCAATCGCAAGCACCTCCGCCGCGTGCTCATCGTTGTGTGGCTCGGGTAAGTGGCCGTGGCGTTCTTCAAACTCCAGCAGACTCCACGTTGCGACGTGCAATTGTTCGGCGCGTCCAAACTTGGCGCCGTCGGTGAACATGAGGCCAAAGTCACCGGGGGTCACAGGGTCCACCAGGTTCTCCTCGAGCGAGCGAAAGTGCATCGCAAACGGCTTCTTGTGCTGCGTCAAGATGCCGCCGCCCTCGTACGGCGTGAACTCGGACGTGTCGCCAATTTTCAGGCGGTACGGGTCAAACACTTCGACCTGCTTGCCGTTGCGGAACATCTTCTTGTTCGCGAAGCTGATGCGGTGCGGACCCATGTTGTTGATGTTCTTCTCCGGGTCCGACTTCAGCTGCATGCCCTTCACTTCGCTGATCTCGATCCAGCCGTCGTGCACCGAGTCCGGCATCTCGTGCATCTTGCCGTCTTCGTCCGGTCCCAAGATCGACAGCATGCCGTCCTTGTCGTTCGTGATGTCCGTGATAATGCGCGTGATCGGCGCTTCGCCCGTCGCGTCGTGCACGAAGAAGTTGTCGCCATAGTCTGTGAACGCGTACCCCATCGCGCCGCGGATGTCACAGAGAATGAACCCGATCGCCGGTGATTGCTGACGGCAGAAGCGGTTCCAGCGCAAGAGCTCCGAACGGCTCGTGTGCGTGAACACCACGACGTTGTGGGAGCCCACGACCTCTTCCGTGAGCGCGCCTTTGTGCACCGAGACCGACACCATCTTGTTGAGCTCCGCGAGCTTGTGCGAGATTGCCGCGGCGCGCGGGTGGCCAATGTCCTGCTCCGACAGGAAGAAATTCGAGCCCAAGTCCTTCACTTCGGTGATGCCATCTACAGATGACACACAATCATAAATGACATATCCACATGTGTACAACAAACATATCAAATCAATATCAATATGAATTCCGAGTTCAAGCATGACTCCACCACCAAAATGGGTGCTACTTTTAACAAACACGTACGTACGTACCATCGTGCAGCGTGATCGCGCCTGGACCGGCCAGGATCAGGTTCTTCGCGCACTCGATACCGACGCCTTGCAGTCCAATAATCAGCACGCGCAGCTTGACCAACTGCATTCGTACAGACAAGCAGACACACAGCACATAACAACATCCAAATTAGGAAAAAGATCCATCTCTTCAACCGGATCGCGCGCTGCTTCCCAAGCGCGTCACGCAGCGAGCGACACCTCATTCGAAAGCGCAGGAGCAGCAGCGCACCTTGGCCATGGTCTCGAGGCCGAACGCGCCGATCTGGCGACTGTACTTGTCCATGAAGCCCGCATCTTTCTCCAGCTGCGTCGCCATCGTCTCGCGCTTTCTCTTCACTGTTTCCCCTTTTGAGCTCTTCGAAGAGCGTTTCTTTTTCTTTTCTCCCCCTCGCACAAGCAGCAGCTCTTTGCGTTTGTTTTCTCTTTGTACCCGGAATTGTTAACCAACTATGTACCCACGTTCGCACCCACTCACTCCTGAGGTGCCCGTTTTCACCCATCAAATGTTGTGAAAAGCATTCACACACAGTTGATATAGGTGGTGGAGCAAATTCGTCTTTATACTTGATTTTACTAAGGGATTGCACGTCCTCTAGAGTTTTTCGAATTTTGAAGAATATGGGTACTATACATGGTATTTGTAAGGGACCAACCATTTAGCGAAGATAAGAAGGATCATATCAGGATTAAAGAGTCTACATACCCATACGTGGGTATGTATGGGTATTCATGCAACTGTTTGGGTACTACACGAGATTTAACGGAAGACGGGCTCAGGTCAGGCCTTCCAAGACCTCGCTGGAATGCCAGCACCAGCATACCACCACCACCACTTGTGACAACATCTATTGATAGGGTGCACCTGAACAAGTTGATCTCTCTGATAAGCGAGGCTACGACCTCGATTGCGATTTACATGTACTACGTGTTTTCTCTCGAGGAACTCGTGGAAGCAGTCGTTACTGCGAAGGCAAGGAAGGCTCTCGGCAGGCGCGCACGACACCCCAGTGCGGATCATTCTCGACTACTATCAGATACACTCGCCGCTAAGAGTAGTGCGAGCGCTGTTGGCTGCCAAGATCCCAGTCAAAGTGCACAAGAGGAAAACCTGCATGATGCATTCCAAATTGAAGAGGATGCTGAACCAGATCCGTTTCATTCGTACACACGCGGTGATACCAATGGCAGTTTAACACTCGCCTCTCTCTCTCTCTCT
This sequence comes from Globisporangium viniferum, assembly GCA_023333705.1. Classification (NCBI taxonomy): domain Eukaryota; phylum Oomycota; class Peronosporomycetes; order Pythiales; family Pythiaceae; genus Globisporangium; species Globisporangium viniferum. The sequence continues at coordinate 12,212 of JAASFI010000771.1, read as the reverse complement.
CTCTCTCTCTCGCTATCTGTAGAAGGCCACCGCGCTGCCTCTGTCAGCATCTGCCGTCTCTGTTTACTTCTGTCTTCAGTATCATACAATCGTCTCTGCTACTTCATCTCCTCTCTTCACTAATTGCGCTCGCGTGAGGTGCATCCTGGGCCTCAAAGTCATCAATCATCAACGCCGCTAAGTGTAGACTCGTTGCTTAAAAGATTGCCAATGGGGAAATGAAGGAGGTATGAGCGCCTGTTGAACAGACAGACACCGCCTCTCTCTGTGTCGATATCAAAGCGAAAGATAGGGATCTTTTCTAGAGCGTTCAGGCCTGCTCGTTGCTGCTCCCTGAAAGCAACGAGCTGATTGACCGCGCCCCATCGCTAGCTGTCGTCCTAAAGAACATAGCGCAGCAAACCCGCGAGAACTTCGCCGACAGCATATCTGTCAACTTCTTCAGTCGCGTTGGGTGGTGGTTCAGACTCAAGATCCAAGAACGGCCATCTAGGACTGCAACGACCTGCTTCAGCAACTACGAATCGTGGGTCATCAGAAGCTTGATCTCGATGCTGCTCAGAGCGTGTACTCAAGAAGAAGCCTTCCTGGACAAACTCGTTCTCCAGTACCCGCGACTGCAGCAGTATCCAATCCCATGCGCGGAGAGGTAATGGCTCCAGTCGCTGGTGAACGAGGCTCGCTCCAAGGTACCGCTGCCGCTTAAACTCTCTGAGGAACCACACGCCTACCTACCATTTCTGTACTTCGTACTAAAGAAATCGAGAAGTACAACCAAGACCTCAATCTGCACGGCCAGAACGACCCAAGGGCGATCAAGGTGTTCAAGCTGCTCCCACAGAAGAGGCTTCGCTCGCTCAACATTAAGGTCACCAACACAGTGCTGAAGGAGCTGAACAAGGAGCTCAACATTTGCCGTCCTTAGTTCGTCGACATGCCGGTGCGTGACCTCTGGAACCACTACTTCGACCTAACGAAAAGCACCGAGTCGAAGACGAAGAATTTCAGCCACTTCATCGTGACAGACGGCCTGAGCGCACCGGTGAACATGGTGATATCAGTGCAGGGGGAGAAAGAAGAGAAAGAGGAGAAAGTGTGCTTTTCAACAATCGACCCTGCGTATCTTGGTTGAATTGGGTTCGTGTTATCTTCTCGTCTTCCCTACATTACGACACACAAGATGGGTGCATCCAAGGCGCTATTCCAATTCGTTCATGACGGCAATATGTCGCCAAATGGACTCTCAAGCACGGTGGCTAACCTCGAAAGACGACAACTGGCTCGCTACTACCAGTTACTTAGCTTGTTTGCGGACCGAGAGCGGAACAAACCCCACACAAGTTGAAGTCCAACAGCGCCGAGTGTCGAGGCATCTATGCAGATCCACAAACTTGTCGACGCGAAGACGCTGAGCAAACTGTGGCTTGTGTCTACAGAGATCCACACCTCACTGAGCGAAATCGTCATGCAGTCTATGAAGGTGATTAAAGTGGTGAGAATGGACCATTCCCAGAAGTTTTGCAAGCATCTGAAGTCGTTTTCTGCAAACGGAGCCAAAGAGGGGGTGAAAGAGATTCGAATGCTGCTGCTCTTGCAAAATGAGATCGGCCAGATAGTGGCGAGCAGACTCACCAGCTCAGAAAACAACACCGAAACAGTGATCGTTCTTGCAGAAGCACTCAAATCGCGAATCGATGCAAGCGATCCAGAGAACCAGCTCTTTCTCGTCAGTGACAATGCGAACGGTGTCCGCTGCATGGTAAGTGGTCTGTTTGGCTTCCGGTTGTTAGTGAAACAAGATCCTTTTCATGTTGTGCAGAGAATTTCGGACAACCTCAAGTCGAAAAACGAAAAGGTCCAGCTCTCGAAGGCTCTGTCTGCAGCGTTGTATACTCCTGCTGAGGAGTTTTGGCCGCCTGCAGAAATGGAGAAGAGGTTGAGAGACTCCGTGTGCCACGCGGACGCTAACGATTTGAGCTGCAGTGAGAAGGAGTGGCTCGGATGCATTGAGAGCAACGTGAAGCAAATTCGTGGCGGCGACATGGCGATCGAGAGTAACATACACAATGAAGGCGGCTCTGACATCAAAGTGATCTCTACCAGCCAACTTGAAGGATTTCACGCCTGTCTCAAGTACCTGATCAACAGAAGCGTCTCCGTCCGAATGGGAATGAGAATTCTCGATATTTTCATTCTGCAGGTAATTGAGAACATATTTGCAGCAGTGGAGGTGCTTTGCTATGGCTTTGTGATGCAAATGACAGACTTGTGTACTTTATGTGATCAGCATAACTTGTCAATTGGGTCCAAGTTCGATCGAAATCCTCACTTTGGTGCTACCGACTTCGTGCAACTCTGCCAGACAGCTGCGCATTGCAATGGTGTTCTCCCTGACTCACCCCAGCTCAACTACGCGCTGGAGATCCTGTCTTTCGAGGTCAACGATCCCAACTATCGAGCCAACTCAGCAAACGACTTTCCGTTTACAAGATGGTTGCGCCTGTTCAATGCCACACAGCACAACAAAGGCTATTTGGAGGAGCGACTGCATGAGAGGCGTTCACACCAGAGCGACATCAGAGCTCTCCTAATGCAGAACGCGCGCCACATTACGGTGAGCCGGTATATCAGTCGTGATATTTTCGAGGCACTCAACACCGTCGAAGCAGAAGTGGAGTCGTCTCGCGATCTCAGTTTCCATGAGTTTGAGCTGATAAGACAGATTCGAAGTGAGCAGATGCAGTGCGGACGCTCCTGGGCAACATCAGTCATTGTCACCACCATTCTGTTCAACCTCATGGCGACCCAAAACGAATTCGACAGGTCTAAAATCAAAAGAAGGAGTTACAACACAATTCAGCAAAAGATCATCTCGTCCAAAGCTCCTGATCCGCCGCAAAACGAGCGCACCTCAACAGCGAGCTTGTTCGTCTTCCGCCCGGGGCGATTGGATGATGACCATGACAGTTTTTAAGAAAAAGCACTTCAGGCTGAGCTGTTCTAGCTTCTGAGGGACACACCACACCTGAAGAAGAAGAAGAAGAAAGAGTTCTACTTGCTGTGCGACTTTGCGTCATGCGTCTGCAGCGGGATCAATCTGAAGAGCGAGGGAGTGCTGAAACGCAAATGGGAAACATAGTGAAGACAAGTGCACGAACAAATCCCAATCTCAAATTTGTCATTCGGTTACCCACGTCGATGATGGAGCTTGCAGTGCCAGCTACAGCCATGAAGCCAATGGTCTGTCCAGTGAGCGATCTCGTTCGACAAGAAATTGAGGCGCCCGCGCACAAAGGAGCCGACTCAACGCAAGCGCCGCCCTGCCCGAATGTTGCTCCTGATGTAACAACCCAAGCTCCAACCGAGAAGGCTCACCCCAATGCCACCGTCGTGGTACAAACCGCTCAAATCCGAATGCGCACCCACGAAGATATCTCTGAGCCACACATGATAATTCTGCATAACGCCTTTCGATAGGCAGATGTGTGCTAGGCAAGTGGAGCCAGATTCACGAATTGTACAAGCAGCTCTGCCCAAGCACGTCGCTTTCGTCTAACGGTGTTCGCATGAGACTCAGACTAAGATTCGACGTCAACAAGCGGATGATTTGCAGATTAGAAGACCAGAGTACAGCAAAAGAGCTTGAGAGCGGACTCCCTTATCGATGAGCACGCGCACGCAGACTCGTCTTCGTCACACGACGCGGCAAAATCCAAGCCAGGGGGAACTTGCGTTAGCTGTAAGCAGGCGAAGAAGTTCGGTTCATTGTCAACAAATCCACATTGCGCACAGCGAGTGACAGTAGGAAGTGTAGAAGTGATGACGCAGTTCTTAAGGACGAGTTCCCAGTGATATCCCCATTTTCGTATTCGAAAAGAGTCGTGCTCGTGATGCTGATACACATGTTCTAGTGCTTGATATTCTGCTCTCTTCGGTATGTGAATCGTTTGTTCGGCAGATATGAGGGGAGTGGGACAGAAACGCGGGACATTCCTCAGAATTGCCCCCGCCACCTCGATCGTAGCACATGCAGTTTGAGTATATGAACTTGCTGTCCAAGACACACCGGACGGCAACGCGAGTCTAGCATCGTAGTACGGTCTAGATAAATCATGTGGGTTTACATTGCTATACAGTAGTAATACCACGCTGAGAACTTTCGTTTTACGCTGCATGCTGGTAGTGCTTGCAGTCAAAGCAGAAGCGTCCTTTCCACGACGAGCTCGCCGAGCTGCAGTCCGTGCAGCAGATGCGGCTGCAGCGATCACAGTGCTGCTTGCGCGAAAAAAACGACGAGAACGTCTCCAAGCAGACCATGCATTCGTTCACGTCCGCGTCAGGGATCCACGACGGAGTCACGCGAAGGTACCGCAAGAGCTGCAATAGTAGCAACAACAAGCAATTGGAAGCCACAGTCAGTCAGTACCCAATTGAACAAATAAGGCAAGGACAACCAGCAGAAGGCAAGTCAAGACTACTCACATTCGTCGCCTTTGGATGCGTCACCACGCGAACGCCTTCGCCATCTGGAATGTTCATGTCCGCACCGTGGCGCATCAACAAAATCGCCTCGTCCTCCATTCCTATACAGACAATACCAACAACAACACAGAGTAAGCACCAAACTCAGCAACCACCCATAGCCAGTCAATCAACCACAGTAAAAAGTGTATCCATCCTCCTCACCTTTCTCCATGCAGTAATGCAGTGGCGTGCGCTTCAGAAAGTCGATCTTCTGGGGATCGCCCCCATTCCGCAGCAGCTTCTCCATGAGCTCTGCACTCGACGCGCCGCTTCGCTTGATCATCGCGCACAGATGAAGCGGCGTCTGCTTGAGGAAGTTCGTGGCATTCGATGACGCACCAAAGCAGAGAAGCAGCTCCATCACGCGGTCGGCAAGCTCGAAATTCAGCTGCGACACGAGATGTAGCGCTGTGTTGCCATCCCGGTCTCCGCAGTCCAAATCGACATGCGGCAGCACGTCCGGACGGAAAAACAGCCCGACCATCTCTGCGTTTCCGCTCTTCACCGCCATGTGCAACGGAGTGAGCCCCTGTTGGTTTTCCGCGTGCTGGAGCATCACGATTCCTCTGAGCTCATCACTGGTTAGCATTGCCAACGCGCGTTCCACATCGCCCTCAGCGACTGCATGGTGTAGCGCAGTGTTTCCGTACACGTCCATCGCAATCTCCGAACGAGCGTCTAACGAGTTGGCGCGATCATTGTGGGATAAAAGCGATATCGTGAGGTTTGCCGGTTCACTCGCAAACGAACTTTCGAGTCTGTTGGAGAAAGCAACCGGATGAGGCCCTCCTCCTAGCGCACGCGAAGCTGAAAGCTGCAAGCCACGACCATCGGTTACGATTTGAGCCAATGCAGCCTCTGCAGCCTCCGCTCGGTGCCGAAGTCGCTCCAACTCCTCAAGTGCCTGGCGGAGCATAATGTTCTCTGGCGCTCGAGCGACTTCATCAAACATGATCGCACTCGAGTTCATAGTCGACCGCATCGTCAGCTCCAGCGGCAGCTCATCCACAGGATCTTCCGAGTACGAGCTGGATTCAATCGAGTACGTCGCAGTCGAACCTCGCTCCACAATCTCCACAGCTGGGGGTTTGAGCTCTTCTAACGACTCTCCAAACGATTTCTCCACAATCTCTGTCTCTGCACTCGCGCTGCTTGAACTCCTTACCGCGAGAATACTCTTTTGAGCAGCGAGTTTCCGAGACCAAGTCCGCACAGCTCGCTGTAACAGCATCACCGCGTCTTGGCGCACACAACGCACGCGTACGATCCAGCGACGGGACGCGCTCTGGAGAACCTGCACTGCTCTATCACGCCGCAGCTTCCTCCTCTTGAGCTCCAGAATGGCTCTCCACCGTACCTGGACACACTTGATGAGCACCACCTGCTTGAGATACCGTTGTCGCTGGATGATCGCCTTCCAATTGCTTTGAATCTTCACGAGACACGCCGAACGCAAGCGGTCGCGACGCTTTTCGAGCTCGTCAAACGCATTCTGCCGCAGAAACACGCGGGTTTTGCCCACTTCCACTTGCTCGATTTTCAATTTCTTCACCAAGTCGACCACGCGATCACTGTAATTTGACGAATCTCGAGCGAGAAGCACTTTGTACTGCTTCACGAACTCGCCGTGTGGCATGCGGACTGGGAACGACTGGCGCATGATCTCGACCGCTTTGAGTACACCTCCATACCGCAGCTGGCTCGCGACTTTCGGGAGATCAAACTGGTTCCGAGCGCTCACATCGTTCGGCTTGATGCAGCGAATGTAGTGTGTCTGGGTCTGCTGTACGACCTCAATCAGCCCCGCCAGTTGCTGCTTGAACTGCGACGCGATGCCCACTGCACCAATCACAGACGCCCGCCGACGCAGTTTAGGTTGCTGCATCGTAAGTCGCTGATGTTCGGCTTCCATGAACGATCGAAAGAGGTCCGACAAGTGCTCGTCTCGTGACTCATTCAGTACCGTGAACAGCTCAGCGTTCGGCTGGTCTTTATTCTTCTCGCAAAAGCCACAGGCGTCGTATTGCACTTGACCTGCGTAGTGGTGGATCGTGAATGCAAAGTCCACTTGCTCCTTGCGGGAAGCACTGAAATGCACATTTTGCGCCAGCTGTAGGTACATTTTCCGCGCGAAGCCCGGGTCGCTGCCTTTCGGGATGATGCATTCTTCGTCCAGCAGCGAGAAGATGCCGTTCGGACGCTGCTCGAGCATCTCGAGACAGAGCGAGTTGTCCTGGTAGTCGACCGCGTTCCACTTGATACCTTCCTGGATGTGCGCCTGCTGCTCCGTGAGCAGAATGTCCTGGATAAACTGGTACTGGAGCTTCTCGTTCGCGTAGTTGATGCAAAACTGCTCAAACAGGTTGACGTCAAACTCTTCAAACCCGAAAATATCGAGCACCGCGATACACAGGAGCGAACTCGCCTTGTCTTCATAGTCGCCGCCAAAACTTGAAAATTGGTGTTGCTGCTGTTGAGTTTGCTGCTGTGGAGAGTTGACGTTGATCTTCGTCACGAGGAACTGGAACAGAAAGCCGTACATCGAGCGCGCCATCGCGTCTCGCGCGTCGCTGCACTGCGCTTGACTGAGGTTCACGTGGAAGCACTCGCCGCTGATATTGATCTTGCGCGTCGTCAACGCCGACAAGAACTGCTCTTGCTCCACCCCAAGCAGCTCTGCGACAAATTCCAGGTGCTTTGCTGGAGACAGCGACGATGGCGACTTTAAAGCGAGTCGACAAGGAGTAGCCGCACTGGAGTTCGTCTCGTCTTCGTCGTCAGTCGATGGAATGAACGACACGTTCCCGAGATGCAGCAACGCGCTCAGCGTCTTCCACAAACTGCGCTGCTCGTCCTGTGTAAAGCCCAAGATCTGCATCGACTCGAGCACGCGCTTGAACTGGACCGCATCCTGCACGCCGTCGTTGCGGTGGAAGCAGTTGCCGCCTTTCACATACTGGAAGTCGCGCGCTTTCAGATCCTGGAGATGCAGACTGCGCTTGAGCGCGTCGTCGGCGCCAGCGAGCAGCTCGTAGAAAATGTGGTAATTCCGCTCGCCCTGGGTCTGGTGGATCACGCGCACTTTCTCCAGCAGGTACGTGTCCACCGAGGTCCCGACCATGACCAGCGGCGCGTCGTCCGCATTGAGGCTTCGCTTTGCAGCTTTGGAGCTCGAGCCAAAGAACATGCGCACAAACTTGCCAAAGCGACTGCTGTTGTCGTTGCGCAGCGTCCGCGCGTTGCCAAACGACTCGAGGATCGGGTTCGCACTCATGAGCTGACTGCCGCTCATGCCGCCACTTCCAGGAATACTGTCACTGCCGTCATCTTCTATTGACACTTCAGATGCGCTGCTCACGTCCGCGAGGTAGTTCATCACGAACTTGGTCGTCTCGGTCTTTCCCGCGCCACTCTCGCCGCTGACGAGGATCGTTTGGTCTCGCTTCGTGTCGCTCGAGCGCAGTTTCTGAGCCTGTCGCAGCGATCGGTACGCACTTTCTGCGATCGAGAACACATGCGGCGGGAGCACTATCGAAGAGCTACTAGAGCTACTAGCTGTATTCGAAGGCTCTTCATCCGGCTGCTGTTCTTCCTTCTGTACCGCTGTACTGCCGCCACGCCCGTGTATCCGCTCTCGATACGCGTACATGTCGTAGAGTCCCGCGATGTCTTTGAACGGGTTCACCGCGATGAGCACGGCGCCAGACTTGCAGTACACCTGGTCCACTTCGTAGCGGTGCTTGAGGTAGTCCACAAAGGACGCTTCGTGCAAGTGCGTGAGCGCGTCCAGGTTCTCCACGTCGGCGAGCGACGCGCAGCCCTCGGGGAGCTCGTTCGCGACCAGCACGTCCTGCTCTTCGTTCGCCTCGACGAGTCGCCCGTCCTCGAGCTGCACGACGACGCAGGTGTGCGGGTCCGGCTCGTTCACACGCCGCAGGACGCTCCCGCGCTGCCACTCGTACTCGTGCGGCGCGCCGCCGCGCAGGCGCACGTACACGCACGTCATCTCTACTGGTAACTTAGCGAACTGCACGCTGATGGTCAATCGCTGGAGGTCTTGTGCTGCGTGGTCTTTCTCTCTCTCTCTCTGTCACAGAGTGGACGAATGAAGTAGTGACGCCTTCTTTCTCTAGCAGCGCATATTAGCGATTAGGTTCATGTGACTGCCTTTTCAGAAAGAAAGAACAAGCTGCGAACAGGCTACGGAATGTGCACTTTCTGTTGGTAGAAAATATGAACATTATAAGCCAATGAAATGAAGTTATTTGATAAAATGATAGTTAATTGGTAGAAATGCGGATAGATCTGCTGAAATGTAGCCAATTGGATGCCACTCACCAACTCTGATTCGCTCGATGCTTTTTGGGAAGCGCATTATTCTCTGAGAGAAAAAGATCGCGGGTCTTAGGTGAACAAGCTACTGCGAGTGGGACGGACGGACAGAGAAAGCAGCTAGCAGACCAACCGCAACACAACACAGCACGATGGCGCTCGTGTATCTGCCGGAGCAGAGCTGGTCCACGCGATACGGTGCGTGCCTGTGCACAAGCACAACAGCAGTGCATCGAGACAGGCGTCATGGTAGTGCTGTTGCCGACTGATCATCTGAGTGGACGCATTCTTCTTATTGGCGTGTTTGAACGGATTGGATGGATGGATCGCAGGACCCGACTACTTCACCGTTGCGATCATCGGCTTCAGAGTCCACCCCGACGGCGCGTTTGCGCAGTACGAGCTGCAGGTGCAGAACGGCAAGCGCAACTGGACGCTGCTGCGGCGGTTCAGCGAGTTCGACCGGCTCCGATGGAGGTGCGTTAGTTAAGACGAATAGCATTGCAATCGAGGATTTGCAACACTCACTGGTTCCAGAAAGCTCATCACATCTGCGCTGTCTGTCATGTGCCAATCTATTTGTGTACTATGTATGACAGTGTTCGTCAGCGAGGCGGCGACCGACTGCCAGATCTGGTATGGCTACATAGTCTTTCCCTCTTGCATCATTGCAATCGCAGTCAACTGACGGACACTTCTCTCTCTGTACACTTACTGTAATATGTACCAACAGCCTCCAAAGACCTTCTTCTGTCGAGATCTGAATCCAGACTTTCTAGCTCTGCGCAAGACGCTGCTCGCAAAGTTCCTCCACGATCTGCTGGCGATCCCAGGGGTGACGGACGAGCTCAAAGTGCGCGAGTTTCTCCTGTTGCAGAGCTCCAAGACTCTCTTCGTGTGAGAATGAAGAACAAAAGTAGGTAGGCAGGTAGGAAAAAAGGCAAGGAGGAGGGCTGTGTGTGCGCCACCAACAGATTGATTGATGACTCAGGGCTTTGTATTCGCTGTAAGGAGATGCAGAATATGTGTGTGTGTGTTTTTATTTGAATCTGTGTTGCTTATTCGATGCGGAGATGCAGCATTACATTGAATTTGCTATGCAGCTCAAGCTATCGGCTGTCTGTGTCTGTGTGTGGATGGTTCTTGTATGAAAATGAAAAACGTCACGAGGACGCTGTCTGGCTATTGTTGGCCGGTCATCAGGTGGTCTTCTTCATCTACAACTGGGCTACTTACTGAAAAAGATCGCAAAGTTAGCGGCGCTTCTTGCCGCCTTTCTTCTTCTTGCTCTTCTTGTTCTTCGCAGCCGCGTCGTTTTGAGGCGACGCCGCTCCGTCATCCTCACCAACGCCATTTTCTGCTGGCGCCGCAGCAGCAGCAGTTGGACTAGCTGGTGGTGAGGACACAACAGTCTCTTCTTCTTTTTGCTTTGGAGACTCAGGAGCTACTTCGACATCCACACTCTTCGCAGGCGACGATAGCGGGAGAGGAGACGCAGGCGCCTTCTTCTTGTCTCCTCCGCCAGGCGACTTGTTCGACGAGCTAGAGTTCTTGCGCGAGAGAGGCTTCGTTGGGCTCTTCTTCGCTGGGCTCGAGACAACAGGAGCAGCGACTGGAACCTCCTCCTTCTCTTTCTCTACCGCAGACGGCGGTGGTGGGACACCAGCACTGTCAACAGCCTTCGCCTTATCAGCCTTGGTTTCCTTCTTCACGAGCGGAACTTCACGAAACATCTCGGTCGACGCAGTGAGGTCCACTTGCACGTACTCGTCCTGCAGCTGGCTGACCGAATCACCCATGACGTCTTCGACAAAGCTGCTTGCCACTTCCTGAGCGGCAGCCTGGGTCAGCGCTTGCGCAAAGTCTTCATCCAGGTTCTTTGGGACGAGTCCCTTCTTCGGCGACGAGAGCTTTCGGTTTGGAATGTCAACAGGCTTCTTTTCGGTCGCTTCAGGCTTCTTTGGGCTCTCATCAGTCTTCGCTTGCGCAACTGGTTGTTTCTTTGGACTTGCGCTCTTCTTTGGACTCGCGGCAGCCGCAGTAGCAACTTCCGGTTTCTTCGGACTCTCGGTCGCCTTCTTTTTTGGACTCTCAACCACCTTCTTTGGGATCTCAACCTTCTTCGCAGCTTCTGGCTTCTCTGGACTTTCAGCCACCTTCTTTGGGCTCTCCACTGCCTTCTTTGGACTTGGAGCTTCCTTTGCAGCTTCCTGTTTCGTTGGCGACGAGGCTACAGGCTTCTTCGGGCTTTCGGTCTTCTTGGAGCTGACGACAGTCTCCACAACCGTCGTGGTGCTGGTCAAAACGGTCTCGACAGTCTTTGTGACGTTGGCCACTGCAGACGCAGATTTAGTAGACGCAGGAGCTTTCGCTGGACTTTCTTGCTTCTTTGGCGACGCATGAACCGCCTTCACTGGCGACGACGGCGCGGCAGCAGCGACTGGCGCTGGCACACTCGCTGCAGGCACCTCTTTCGTTGGCGAAGCAGGAGCTTTCGCAGGACTCGCTTGGCGTGGAGACTCCGCCAGCGGCTTCTTAGGACTCGCAGCAGCGTGCTTCGGCGACATTGGTGTTGGTAGTGGCGGTGGAGACGCAGGCGACGCTTTCGGACTCGCTGAGGTCGCGTTGCCGCCAAGCCCCAGCATCTGCGTCACTGGACACTTGCCGCCGTACTTCTTCTTCTCTTCTTCGCTCAGGAACATCGCGCCAGGACACTCTTTCGTGGCGTCTCCTGCACTTGACGACGAACCATTGTTTTTGCCAGGCGGGGATGACGACGGCTGCAAGTAGAAGTAACCGACGGCGGCGAGACCCACACTGACGAGCCCCGTGACGATGAGCAGCGCTGCACTGGCGCCGGATCCTCCTGCCATGCTCGCTGCCTCGGTTAATAGCCGTTTTCGATTGCTGGTGCTGCTTGCTTGCTGGCGGAGCGGCGTCTTCTTATCTGGAGAGCTCCGTTTGCTGTTCAAAGCTCAAACTCAAAAGATCACTGGTTGTGTTCTCAGGTTTACTGGCGCCACTTCACTTGCACACGTCGCTCCGCCTAAGTACGCTTGTTTTGCTCTTTTCGGGACACATCCCGTAAATTGTTACACCCAGTCACCCAAATTATAGTGGGTTCACACCCACCAAAAGTAGCTGCAAAAACCCGAATCAGGCTAGGGTTATTGGCTGATTACGAGCCGAACCCCTAATAAACACCCATACCGAACCAAATGTGACGCCATTGAACAAAAGTATCCTTAAGGCATTTTTGAGGTTTTTCGCTAGAGGCGTTTAAAGTTTGCAGTTCGTTTGGCGGACGAAAACGTGTTGCCGAGAAAAACGCAAAAGAAGTATTATCAGATGGTTAG
>JAASFI010000770.1:0-17572 GCA_023333705.1 Globisporangium viniferum | reverse complement strand
GGGGGGGGGGGGGGGGGGGGGGGGTGCAGATACGTCTCCAGTGGGCTTCGCATCAACTGCTGCTACAGCAGTGAATCGCACGTGAGTCTACTGAATCGCAACTCCATTTCACGTTATCATAGCAGTCAGTGGTACTTGTCCTGCTGTCATACGATGCTAACACACGAGTGGCAGGCACTCCCTGCTGGCGTATGCCCGTGAGAAATACCAGCTCACAAGGAAGCGCGTTGCATTTGTTGATCGTCTGCTCCATGTCCATTAGATCTTGAAGATCTACGCAAATCTTTGCAAGAGGCGCACTCAAACTCTGGAGCCTAGTTAGGTGCACCCACTTTGATAGCCACACAGGGCTGTCGAGGCTTTTTGATTCAAGAATCATTTCGGACATACTGCTTGATAGATTGCCATCATGAAGCCTCCCATGGGTTCGCTTTATGGCTCCATCTTCAATGACATGGGACGCTCAATGCCAGCCATTCATTTCTTTCCGTGTCTTCGGAGGTCTGTAGTCGACAGCCGTTAGCTTTCGAAAAGCAGAGGACTATCGCGACTCAGTTTTTTTCCAATGTGGCCTGCTTTACTCCATTTACTGCACGATTTCTCGCAGTGTATTCACAACGGACGTCAAGACACTCTCTTAGACAGCTTTGATGCGCACATGATCTCGATCAACGTCCACTGCTGGGTACTCATAGTCTCAGGATGCAATGGCAGTCGCCCATGCAGAACGTGGCGACGCACTGCGGCGGTGACCAAACTCCCCCAGGGCGAGCCATCGATGAACGCCTCCAGGATGCACATTCCAAACGAATAGATGTCGGAGACGAAGGTAGAGCGTTCGCCTCGCAGGTACTCGGGCGATTTCCAGGGTGGTGCACCTGGTGCTTCTTGTCGATCTTGATCTCCGCCGCATTCACGATGCAACTGAGTCCAAAGCCCGTGATCTTGGCTTTCCCATCCGAGCCCACGAGGAGGTTGCCGCACTGGAGATCGTTGTGTACGATGCTCTGTTCGTGGAGATACTGGAGTCTCCGTGCGACTTCAAGCAGCTTCTGCCACATCACGCGCTGCATTTGATCCCAATTGCCTTGTCCTTGGCGAGCTACGAACTTCCTCACGTTCCCATTCCAGCGTACTCGCACACAAAGAAGCACTTCCCCGTGGCGCAGGCGCCAAAGAGCTTGATGACATGTGGTTCACACGCGCAGCTCGTGGTGGGACAACTTGGACAGGTACTTGGCGTTCTCGCCGCCCTCGTACCCCACGAGCTTGACCACGACCGGCGTCGAGAGCCTTTCGCCTCGGAACACGTCGTCAAACGACCCGCTCCCGATTTGCGCGTCGCGCTTGAACATGAGGTCGAAGATCGGGATGAACCACAAAGGAGGACGAGGAGGAGACTCGTCCGTAGAGCCGCTCATGGTCGAATGCAACGGCGCGAACCTCGGATTCCGGTTCAGTGACTCGAACTCGACGGCCAGAACCACGTCGATGAGCCCAGCGGTATTGCCCTCTTCATCCTCATGTCCTTATTGGGTTCCGTTGTTTGTCTGGGGTTCAAGCTCTCGACACAGGTGGATCGATCCAGGGTATACCCAGCCAAAGAACTCCAGCACTTGGTTGATCTCTCGATGGAGGACGTTGTTCCATGAAGACACTCGCTGGCTTTTCGCACGTCGGTACATAGAATTCACTGAAGTCACCGCAGTTCCCAGGAAGGCATCGAAGTGGAAAGCACATGAATGCACTTGATCACCGCAACATCGCCTCTTAATGGTGCTCTGAGTAACCGAAGTCGTCGCCCCTCAATGCCAGCGAGGCGTGCGTATACGTGCTTGACAAACTCTTGGATTTCAAAGTACATGGTGCACTTCCGCTCCAGGAATGTGTGAACCAAGCAGCCAAGTAGCTGAGTTATCGCAGAGCATTCTTCAGACTTGCTGCCGTTGTTGACATCATGGTTTCTGTTCTCACGAGTGCTCCTTTCTGGCGCTTCTCCAACTTGGCATAGCGCTTGAGGTGTTCCACCACGTAGGTGATTGTCGCTCTCTTGGATGGCTCAAGCACGCATATCCGGGCGATCAGGGCCTCGTGATCCTGAGTGGTTGTTTGGAGACTCGACAGCAACTTGCCCGCCTTCACACAGAACAGAACGTGCTCATCTCTGTCGTTTTTCTACGGACATTCGCGAGCGAGAGCCTCGAGGATACACATCCCAAACGAGAAGACATCGGATGCTGCCGTCAGTCTACCGCCTGGCTCAAAGTACTCTGGAGGTCTCCACGCCAGCGAGTTGAGTTCGATATATGGGGTTTCCTTGTTTGCTTCAGGTGACTGCAACTCGACTCCTGCGATCTCCGCAATCCCGTCCGAGCCGATCCAGATATTCTCGCATTGCGGTTTTCCGAGCACCGCCCCACGATCATGGAGGTAGTTTAACCCTAGCGTCACTTGGTGTAGCTTTTGCCAAACGAAGCGATGGTTATCAGGGATAGCCAGGTATTCTCGCAGACTCGTCATCGAGGCGTTCTCAAAGACAGCGACGGATGGATGGCGAAGATGGCACACACCAAACAACTGGACGACATTCGGGTGGCTCAGCCCAAACCATCAGTCGGCGTACCTCAAAAATGTATCGCGAGGTATGAACTCGTGCTCGCTCAGCATGACTGCTGACCCGTTTCACGTTCCGCGGTATACCAGCTTCTTGAGCTCTCCATTCTTCTTCTGAGATTCGCTGTCGTCAATTTCGTGATTAGAGAATGAAGTAGCCAGGAAGGGCTTCGACGCTGACCATAGACGGCGATTTCTGTAGAATCATGTGCAGCGCTCGCTGGATCAGCGACAGTATTCTCTGAGATCCCTCATCCCAGTGATACGCACTTAGCTCATTCTGGAGCAGTGCGATCGCTTCGCGTTATTCAGGATTCTCCTCCAGGTTCTCAAGCAATTCCTCGCTCTCGTATCTAGCGATTTCGCGTCCGAAGACCTCGGCCAGCTCTTCTTGACCACGCTTGAATGCCACTTTCCAATCCTCATTTCGATCTTCGACAGAGATAACCAGCACAGTGTTTCGCAAGAGATGATCGATCTGCCTGTGGAAATCACGGACGTTGCTCAGCACTTTGCGGTTTGACGCGAGACGAGCGAAGGGTTCGCCTTTCCCGAGCGCGAATGTGAACTTGATGAAGCGGAAGACGAGCGTGACGTACTGCTGGAAGATACTGAGCAAAGGCTGATCCTCAAGATCTTGGCGACCTTGATCAAAGTGATTGTTCAGCTCGTTGAATCGTTGCGATACGTACCAGCAAACATCTACAAACTCCTTGGTTTTCGAGCTAGATCCTCGCACTGCTCGCAGCGTCAATGGGACATGAGTTGGCTTGGCGGGCCTGTAGCCGCCAGTAAATGGTATGCATTCTTGACCAAAAGCACGAGCGTTTCGAGGTCGTCCCATCGAGCGACAAAGAGAAGTAGAGTTTCCCCTCGGTCGCTTGAACGTGGATATTGGCGCCGGAATCAATGAACAGCACCTTGGTAACTTGTGCTTGTCCTGCTCGTCCAAAGAGAAGTAGCGGCGTCTCTCCTTGTTGATTTGTAGCTTCAATCATGGAATCATCACCACCACTGCTGATCAGTAATTTCACGACCGATAGATACCCATTGTGGCAGGCAGCCATCAAAGGCGTCGTTCCATCAGAGCTCGCAGCATTCACGCTTGCTCCGCGGACCAGAAGAAGGCTCACGACTTCGGTGTGACCGTTTGCACTCGCGACACCCAGCGGAGTCACTTGATCTGCTGACGCACTGTCGATCTGCACACCATCATTGTCGAGTAACAACTTTGCCACCTCGGCATGGCCATTTTCACACGCTACCCACAATGGCGTGAGTCCAAGTGCGCTTCTCGAATCAGACTCGGCTCGGCTCGGCTCTCAAGAAGAAGTTCCAAGATTCGAAGACGACCATACTGGCATGCGCAATGAAGTGAGGTGATCCCTGCAATTGTGGCGCTTTTCACATCGCCCCCACGCGCGAGCAGCACTTATACCACCGATCTGTGACCATTCGCCGATGCGAGGTGCAGTGGGACCACCCCTTCGCTGGTCGTGGGGCTGACACTTGAACCTGGCGCGGACAGCAGTAGCTTTACGAGCTCAATGTGCCCTCACTCGGACGCAGCATGCAGCAGTGTCATCAGAGTCGAAGTGACATGAAACTGGGCCTCTGATCCAGTGACGAGTAGCATCTTCGCTACCAACACATTACCATTTGCAGCGGCGATGTACAGTGGAGTTGTGACCTGGGTATTGACTCTACCCAGTTCAGCACCACCTGCGAGTAGGGTTTGTGCAAGTCTGTTGTAGCTGCGCACGCTTGCAAGGTCCAAGGGGGCGAAGCCGTTAGCGTCAATCGTTCGAGGCGACGCCCCAGCGTCAAGAAGCAGCCTGGCCACTTCGGAGCGCTCTTTTGACGACACGATCGCTAAAACTGCGCACCCGTCTTTTCCAACGACCTCTACTTGTGCACCGGCATCCAGAAGCAGCTTCACGACTGCGATGGTGCCACGCTCACAGCCAACGAGTAGCGGAGTGTGGCCCTTGATATCCACTAACCAGTGCTTGGACAACACTCGCACGACCATGAGGTTGTCAGGTAGTGTGGTACTCATGCATTACAGTATTACCCTCGCTCAGTTTTCGTCAAGAATCTTTATTTTGCCTTACAAACATGGAGAAGAGAGAGAGAGAGTGTGTACGCGTACCTTGCATGTGTGTCGGTATTTACTTCTTGCGTGCCTGGAACTTCATGATCGCGTCCATGCACTCGGCGCCGAGCCACATCTTCTTGAGCGTCTGGCACTCGCGGCGGTTCACCTCCTGCAGCTCCTTGATCACCTCTGGCGAGCGGATCAGCGCCTTCGACTGCTTCATCGAGATCGGGTAGCGAGACAGCAGAATGCTACAGATTGCCAAGAAAAGCACAAATAGTAAGAGCCCGTCAGTACCAGATCAACAAGGAGCGACTGCAAGGATCCGAGCCAACGTCAGCACCCATCAAACAAAGCACACAAACGTACTCGACTTTCTCCTGCACCTGCTTGTCAAAGTCCGCGACGCCGAACGAGCCGGTCGCGAGTCCGTACGCCACCGCGTCCTTCGCGTTGAGCTTCTCACCGAGCAGCAGCATGGCGTTCGCCTGCGCGTTGCCCATGATCTTTGGGAAGAGCACGGACGAGCACGCCTCCGGGGACTGGCCCAGCGCCGTGAACGGCGTGTGCAGCGTCACAGTCTCCGAGACGTACACGAGGTCGCAGAGCGCCAGCAGCGTCACGGCGATGCCCACCGCCGGCCCTTGGACCGACGCCACGATCGGCTTTGGGTACGTGAGGAACGCGTCGACAAAGTTCTCCAGCAGCTGCGCGCCGGCGTCCGCCATCTGCTCGAAGGACATGCCGTCCGAGTTGTTCGTGAACATCGACAGGTCATTGCCGCTCGAGAACATCGTGCCAGTGGACTTGAGCAGCACGGCCTTGACGTTGTCCTGGCTCTTCGACGTCTCCAGCGCCTTGATGATCCCGTCGTACATCTCGCGGTTCAGCGCGTTGTAACGCGTCGGGCGGTTGAACTGGATCGTCAGCAGACCGCTCCCCCTTTACGTAGCAAACAAGCACGAGCGTTTAATGGCAAGAGCAAACGCAAAGCAACACGACGCGAAAGCTGCATCACGTACGAGACTTCGATGAGGAGGTCGTCTGACGTGCTCACAGGCACAGCAGCAGCACTGCCAGACGCCTCAGCGCCGACGCCGTGCTTCTTTGCCAAGTCGTCGATGATCGCAATGTACTTGGTCATGGCCTCTTCCTTGGACATGTCGCCGAGTTTTGTCCACGCCTCCCACTTCGCCTTGCCCTGTTCTCATCCACACACATAGGCGCACACATGAACACGTTAGTTCTCAATTGTGCCAACATACGTACTGCACAGCATACGCCTATGATAAGCGAAAAATTAACGCACCACAAAGTCGAGCATGCCGGGCTTGGACGTGGTGTTCTTGCCGAGGTTCGACTGCTTGAAGAGCGCGTACATCTCGAGCTTGGCCATGTTGTCGCTCAGCGGCGGCAGCGACTTGCCGAGCGCCACTTTCTTCTCAAACTCGTCCGCGAGCGAGGACGAAGACGACATGGTGCGATGGTGGGCGATAGTGTCGAGGAGCAATGGGGACGCGCGGCGAGCCTGTTGGTGCAAGAGGGAGAAGAAGGCCGCTGGTGGAGACCTTGTCGTAGCTCTGGCTGCTGCTGAGGCTGCTGCTGAGGCTGGGGTGGCTGGGGTCGGGCGGGAACGCGAGTGACGCAGTGGGAGGGCGGCGGCGGCGCGGCGCGAAGCAGCGAGCATCTGGGATCGTGTGAGTGGTTTGCGACAGAATCGGAAGTCCGTGCAAAATGGGGACACGAAACCTTTCTTGACAGATTCGGCTGCATGAATGTTCACGTCAAACTTTTTTGAACACGGCAAGACGCGGAGATGGTGTAAGCTACACAACTTTTGGCGTTATTCACGAAAAACGTGATCAACTGTTACTAAAAATGGAAATCCCGTGTTTAGAACAAAAGAAAAGTCCTTTTTGACTTGGATAAAGTATGCAAAGGATTTTTCATTTTCCCGCTAAGCAGCTTTTGACAATCGCTGCCACTTTTGTCTCATCATTTCAGAGTGCCTGTGCCATTTAATTTTATGCATAGTTTATGTTATATTAAGTTAAACAACTATTGTTACATTACATGTGATGTGGCACAATACTCCAGTAAAGTCCGAAATTGGTGCTCGCAACCAATTTGCCAAGCCACTTGCCGCCAATATCCAACAGGGCCACCACCTCAAACCATCCCACCACAATGGCGCCACCTTCTTCCGTGACACCGACAACGCGCCCCATGTTCGCGATGCTCTGCGCCAACAACGTGAACCGCAGCACAGAGGCGCACGACCACCTGCACGCCGCGGGGCTGCGCGTCTGCTCCTTCGGCGCCGGCAACAAGGTGCGCTTCCCGGGTCCGTCGCGCTACGACCCGCGCATCTACGAGTTCTTCACGCCCTACCAGGTCATGTACGACCAGCTCAAGAGCGAGAACGCCGAGCTGTACGTACTATAACCTTCTCAGTCTATTAGCTACTGCGTGTATGTGTGTGTGGAGCTATTTGGTTTATGCTCATCCTGTATGTATTGATTGGCTCAGGTTCCGGCGGAACGGCGTGCTGTCCATGCTCGAGCGCGACATCTTGACCAAGGAGTGTCCGCAGCGGTGGCAGGACCTGAGCATCAAGGAGCTCCACGAGCTCAACGTCGTGCTCTGCTTCGACGACCGCATCTTCGAGATCGTGCTGGAAGATCTGCAGCTGCGCGTGGGCAACGGCGACTGGAAGCCGCTGCACCTCATGTGTCTCGACACGAAGGACACCGCCGAGCACGCCAAGATCGGCGGCTCGCTCGCGCTAGAGCTCTGTCAAGCGGTAGGGTTTTTCTGTTTGAAGCATTTGTGCTATGGCCATTATTACTATTGACTGACGCTGTTGTGCTTGATGGGCTGTGTGTGTTGGTAGATTGATGTGCTGGCGGACCTGGAAGAAGGCATGATCGACGCGATCGACCAGTTTGAGGCAAAGCACAAGGTGCATCTGCAGTACTCGCTGCTGCACATCTAGAATCTTAAACCATATCACTATTCACGAATGTTACGCGCGAGACGCCGACAGGGGTGGGGTTTAAATAGGTAATTGTGTACATTTTGCGTTTGGTCTTCTTCTTCTTTCTCGTTTACATGGTTGGTGTGCATGTGTGTGTGCTTGTTTTTTTTCCACAGGTTTCTTCTATCCAAGTACTCCAGTTTATAGTGATTGATCCTCCCACACTCTGCGCCATCATCATTGCGTACAGGTGCTCGCCACTTTGCTGTCCTCGTCCACTGCATCGTACCCGAACGATTCAAAATCCAGCTAACGCAACAAGAAACAGCACACAATCAGAATATCGCCACAACAATGTTAGGAGATACAACCCGGGATGTACCAACAGCCAAATGTGAACGCACGCACCTTGAACTTGCTGTTCTCACGGAACTTTGCCAGATCGCGGTGGATCGTGGGCGACAGTGGGAGGACCGAGGCCGGGACAGTCACGCCCGTGATCCACGGGTGGTCCAGCACCTGCGTCATCGTGAAGCGGTCGGTGGGGTCGAGCACAAGCAGGTGACGCACCAGGTCCTTCGCGTCCTCGCTGATGTTCTCCCAAGCCTCGTCGTCAAAGTCGAAGCGGCACATCTTGATGTTCGCGATCATGTCGTTGTCCGAACTCTCGCCGTCCGGGTCAAACGGGTGGTAGCCACAGAGCCTACAGGTACAGGGTGATAGAGAAGAATCAATGAGCAGCTCACAAAAAAAAACAATACCACAACAGTCTATAGGCTACTCACAGAATGTAGAGGATCGTGCCGAGACTCCACGAGTCGACCTTGAAGTCGTAGCCGAACACGACGCCCGAGCCGCTGATCATCTCCGGCGCCGAGTACCCCCACGTGCCGCACTTGGTCTTCATGTTCGTGCCCGTGAAGATCTTCGCGAGTCCAAAGTCTGCCACTTTCACTACGGCGTCGTCGTCATTCGGCGTCGACAGCAAGATGTTCTCGGGCTTCAAATCGCGGTGCACGATGCCATTGCTAACATATGGGCCGCATAATGATACAAGAACACTCAGTATCAGAGCTATACCCAGCCAGCCAGTCAGCAGTATTATGAGCCAACCCACTTGTGTAGGTAGTGCACGGCGTGCGCCATATCGTGCACGTGGCGCACGCAATCGGCCTCTGAGTACGGCCCTTTGTCCGCGAGCCGCTCAAAGAGCTCCCCGCCCGTGCAGAGCTCCAGCACGAGCTGCACCTCGCGCGCGGTCTCGAACACATCGATGAGCTCCACGATGTTCGGGTGCTGCTTCACGCGCTGCAGCACGCTGATCTCGGCGCGCAGCCGCTTCTCGTCCGTAAGGAAGCGCTTGATCTTCTTGATCGCGACCGCGCGGCCCGTGCGCTTGCACTTGCCACGGCACACGACCGCATAGTGGCCTCTATAATACCAGCAACAGAGAAGCACTCATTACAGCCAATAATTCACAGCAGTAACCCCATATGCGAGCTTATACATACACACGCACACATACCTGCCGATGTTCTGGGCTTGCACGTCGTACACGTCTTCGACCCGTCGGTTGGGCCGCACGGGCATCGCCACATGCGTCTCGGGATGCACGGGCGGTATATGATTCACTTCGCTGCTATTGTGGCTTTCTGTAGGCCCGTGCCATGTCTCGACTGTGAGCTTTGGTGGGCGCGCGTTGCCGCTCGTCGTCGTCGACGTCGTGTTCTCGTTGGAATTGCTGTTGTTGGGCATTTGTGGCGACTCTTTGGAGATCGATAACTCGACTTTTACTGGGGATAAAGAGGCCGGCGGACCCGGAATCGACGCGTCTGCGTCTCCGCTGTACGATGAGCGTACGTAGTCGTCTGTGTCATACTCATAGCTTCCGTCGCGAGCCGCAAAGCGCGCCGACTGCTGGTTCCCCATTCTGTTTTGCCTTTTCGCTTCAACAATCCAAATAATGATGTGTGTGTACTTGTTGTGAATGAGAATGAATGGGACGACAACTCAGGAAGTGCGTTTTTACTTGATGTATATCGTATACAGAACGTATACTGAACGTCTAGCATTGACGATAAGACAGTCAAAGCAATATACTGCGAATTTTATCCGGAAAAATGGACTCGTCTCAGTGGTATTACTGGAACATTGAATCAGCAAAACGATTAAATTAGGTATCAACTTGGCTTGTATCCGGAATTCCAGCATGGTATTCACCCCTGTATCCGTAAATACAGGCTAATCTCCACAGCACTCGATGGCTTCAACTCACACCGACCGACCATCAAAGATCGAGTCGTGTGGGGACGATGCATTGCAGGCGCAAGTATGCATTTAATCTGCTAAACTCATTATTCTCTCCACTCCGATTCTCAACTATCTCGGCCAGAACGCCCAAGCCTGGATGCTGCAGGGTTAGCGAGGTATCTTAGCAGGAGCGTGATGGAGCAAACCTTATGACGAGGGCTTGCAACCCGAAAGGCAACTTCGCTGCTTTGTCTGCTCTCTCCGGTAGTCAACAGTGTGACAGGATGCGATCTGGGGCATTCCTGTAGAGTAAAAGAGATCCTTCCTGGACGTGACGTGGGTGTGCAGCCAGCCCTCAGAAAATAAGGTGAACTTCTACGGTACCGGTGATTGAAGTGGGCTCGAATCATTTCCTCATTTGAATTCGGTCTTTCACTCTCAAGCAAGAAGCTCAAGCTCACACAGGCGCTGATGTTGATTGACCCGTTGCATTGAGCGATCATGGCGCACACATCGCTCTAAGTGCTCACGAGCAGACCTCACCTCACGAGCATCGTCGATTTCATCCCTGGCGTACTCTATTTTGTGCTCGAGTTTAAGAACGCGCTTGACGCCGCAGAGCCACGGAAAGACTCCTTAGCCGCCCTGCTCGAGGGAAAAAACCCGTTGCTCTGGCACGCTGCTGTTCCAACATAATAAGCGCGACCCCGCGCGTTCAGCTCGACGGCGTCATCGGGTTCGCGCTGGCGATCGGGCGAGTCTACGTGGAGCTATTCAAGTGGATTCAGGGAAGCGCACCACCGTCGCATTAATGACAAGCAGTGTGAACAAATCGGACTCACGAGTTCTCTGGAGGGTATCCAGTGGATACACGCTCGTAAACTCCCCTTCATGACCCACCTACTCCACACAGCTGTGTATTCGGAACGGTTGGACGGGGTGCAGTTCCTGCAAGAGTGCCAAGCGGAATGGGACTCGGCAATGGCGATGAAGATCGCCGCTGGCAGCGGGCAACACGACGTTGCCAGGTATCTCCACGCGAGCCAGCCGCCAGACCTGGGCACGCACACCGCGATGACGTTTGCATTTATACCAAGGCCACCTCGACGTGCTGCGTGAAGACCCAAAGATACGTATTCTGCATTTGATCTTCTCATCCAAGTTTACAAGATGATCAGAGAAATCGTTTAATTTCCAACACTTCAGTGTTAAGAAGCCGAAATGAAGTGGTCAGCGGACTGCTTTGAAAGAACCAGCTGCTCATTTCATCACGAAAGAATTTTAAAAGAGTGCGTCTCGGGATGCCCGCCGTATGCGTGCATGTAAACTGTGTACAGCTCTCATTTGTCCCCATCGATGCAGGCGATGTCTTCCGATCAATGTGGCGTTGTACCTCCCAATAATTGCGTTATCAAAGTGGTCTGCTATGCGCTAGACGAGAGATTGTTGTTGTAAGGAAACGAATTATGTTGCAAAACATTCCGTCTCAGTCTTCGATGTACTACTAATATAGTCCGACGCAGTCTTCGTAGTACATCCATTGACATAGTGCGAGAAGAGCCATGCGTTTCCGCACTCGTTGACTCCATCGCGTCGCTTGCCTGGTCGATCCGCATGCACAAAGGTCGACGGGGCAACCGTAATCACGAAACTTGCTCGAGGCACACAAAGGTCGACAAGGCAACCCTCATCAGTGATGGATTGGTAGACAAGAGCCAAGAGATGAGTGAACACGGTCACCGCTGTTCTCTCATCTCTTGGCTCTTGTCTACTTACTAACACATGAACAACCTTAATTGAAGAGATGTTATGTGTAGCAAGCCAGACGAAAATCACCTCCGACTCTTCCATCTTCAAATGCGGCAGCATGTACCTTTCGTGAACGTCACGGTCTTCAGTGCCAAGTATCAACTGCACCATGTCGCTGACGTCCACACATTCTTTCTGCTCTGCGAGGCAGTGTACCACGTAGTTGCCGCTTGTCTGGTCGAGACTGGACACTTGATCGTTGATCTGGTGGGCTAAATCTCGCACCGCGCGCCTCCCGTTAATCTGGACCACGATGCTTTTGCTCTTGCCGACGACCAAGCACCAGAACGTCACCGATGAGATCGCCACTCCCGCATTTCCTCGCCCGACTACTGCCGCTCTTGCTGTCGCTGCTGTGCGCCGATCTTCTTCGTGTGCGGCGATTTCCGCACTGAAGCTTCAAGCAGCCACTTTTCTTGCGAGGTGGTGGGCAATGACAAGTTGAAGTAAGAGTGATGGTCTCGCGATTGAAGTAGGAGCGATGGTCGTGTGTCTATCCGCACTTCTGCCACTTTGACCGCATTCACCAGTTAGAAGAACGCTGTTTTACCCCATGTGCCTCCCACTCGTTCACCATTTCGACTGCAAGAGCAGAAAGAAGATGACGGGCGGGACACACATCGATCTTGACGAGCAAGGATGGAGCTGCGAGGCATCGTCGTTGGCAGTATCGGCAACGCGTTCACAGTCGAGATCGACCCTGCGAGGAACCTGGCGGCGCTGAAGCGCGGGATCAAGGCGAAGAGCACCCGCGCGTTCTTGTGCGACGCGAACGAGCTCACGCTTTACATTGCCAAGCGCAGCGATGGCGAGTGGCTCCATGCCGCAGACGACGACTACAACGAGCTGTTCATGGAACCGCATGGCCACGAAGTCCAAGCCACGTACATGAGAGACAACACGGGGGAGCTAGCTGACCCGAACGTGAGAGTTGGAGACTGGCTTGCGGAACACGACGCGCCGAGCTCAGTGTCAGGTCTAGTCCACATGCTAGCGGTACGGCCTGACATCTTCGCTCGTCCAGACATCAAACGATTATGCGCTGGTACCACGGATTCAAGTCCAGCCACCCATCACAGCAAGCAGCGCCGCGACATTTTGCCAACTGGCGCGGCGATTGGTAACTATTGGCCGAGTGAAGTGAACTATCTGTATATCAGACAGTTCGATCGGCACTGGTGCCGGACTTTCCTTTGGCACTCGTGGCTCAAGACTTGGTGATGTGGTCCAGCACGAGCACTGCTCTCGGTGCCCGCGTACACATGCGCCGCGCGTAGCACACCCCATACTTGACCATAAACTGGAGAGCGAGCGATTACTGGTAAGTCCTCGAGCGACTTGAGTGTTCAGGGCACCTACGTGGCTTTTACGCGCAAGTCGAGCAGGCGAGAGCGCGCTCACAACCTGCAGTTAGCTGGCACCGCACGCACGCCGTCTTCAGCTGACGGTCCTTTGCGCCACGAAGTGCTGCGTGCACCGATGGCGACGTGCTGTGGAGCAACACTTGAGCGACAGACGATCGATCACCAACGAAGGCATATCTTGCCTTGGAATTTCATCAAAGGCATGATGGGAATGCGCCATTGCGTAAGAAGAGCTCTATACAGCACGATATAATAATTATCCGCCACAACGCGTATAGCTGAACCCTCCTTCTCTGAAATTTTGTATACTCGGACTCTCTTTTCCGGAAAACAGTCATTCATCTCCGCGCCAAATTGCTGCAAATGCGAAAGTGGAAAGGAAATGGCGACTGGCGAAGGCGATGACACTAATGGCGCGCGCGGCGACCTGCTTGCGACCGTGAGCGCCGCGGCGTTCGAAGCGCGCGCCAAGGAGTACCAGGCGGCGTTCTGCAGCTTCCTGGAGGCGTGCTGCAGAGAGGACGTGCAGAGCCTGTACCGCTCGCTGGGCTCGTCCGGCGGTGGCGGCTCCATGAACATGCTGCTGACTGCCGCCGGTCCGACTGCGAGCGACGCGCAGCAGCAGAGCTTCGCGTTCTCGCTGCGCATCTGCGCGCAGGTGCTGTTGGACTTCAACCCGAGCCTGGGCACGCTGCTGTTCCGCCATCCGGACCAGTTCCTGCCGCTCTTCCACGCCGCACTGGCGCAGGAAGTCACGTCCGTTGCGGCGGCGACAACCGCGTCCGCGCCGACCTCGCGCCTGTACGCGCAGGACGCGCAGGGCTTCTCGGCGCTGCCGCTCAAGATCCGCCAGAAGCTGAAAGTGCGCATCGAGTTCCTGCCGCCCGTGAACCCGCTGCGTAAGATGACGATCAGCACGATCCGCTCGAACGACGTCAAGCAGTTGATCCAGATCGCCGGCACTGTCGTGCGAACCGGGATGGTATGTTAAGTGGTTTGCCATTGGGTATCGATGACATTTTGTGTGGTTCACTGGCCAATGCTGTGTTGGTACTTTAATTGAATGTTGCTTGTTGTCGTAGATCAAAATGCAGGAAACGTCGCGCGAGTACCAGTGCAGCAACTCCCGCTGCGGGTATCGTTTCCTCGTCAAGTCCGATCCAGAGCAGGGCAACATCCTTGAGATACCGGTATGGAATGTATTTGTGAATGGAAAGCGAGTCGAGTTGTGCGTACCAATACGAACTAACGATGCATTGAATTCCCCCCCCCCCCTCGTTGTGCTATATGCTGCACAGAAAGTGTGTCCGTCGGAGACCAGTGGCAAGCCCTGCAAGTCGACGCAGTTCGACATTGTCGAGAACTCGCGAGTGGTGTCCGATCACCAGATCATCAAGATCCAGGAGCAGGTCTCGAAGCTTGGTGTCGGGTCCATCCCCCGCTCGATCCTCGTGGTGTTGGAAGACGATCTCGTCGACTCGGTGAAAGCTGGCGACCATGTGGTCGTCGTGGGGATCCTGATGCGCTGCTGGAGACCTGTTATCAAGGACATCCGCTGCGACCTCGAGACGATCGTGAAGGCGAACAGCATCCGCATCAAGAATGCGACGTCTGCGCACGTCCTTGTCACAGAAGAGCTGAAGAAAGAGTTTGCGCAGTTCTGGAAGCACCACGAACACGCGCCGATGCGCGGTCGCAACGAGATCATCGCGAGCATCTGTCCCAAAGTGTACGGGTTATTTATTGTGAAGTTAGGAGTCGCGCTCACTATCATCGGCGGCTGCACACACGTTGACGAGACTGGAATGAAGACGCGAGGAGAGCCGCACATGCTGCTCATTGGCGATCCAGGGACGGGAAAGTCGCAATTCCTCCGGTTTACCGCCGAGCTCAGCCCCCGGTCTGTGCTGACGACAGGGATCGGTACGACCAGCGCCGGGTTGACGTGCACTGCTGTGAAAGACGGCGGCGAGTGGATGCTGGAAGCTGGCGCGCTAGTGTTAGCAGATCGCGGGGTGTGTTGCATCGACGAGTTCAGCAGTATCCGCAGCAACGACCGAACGTCGATCCACGAAGCGATGGAGCAGCAGACGCTCAGCGTGGCGAAAGCAGGACTGGTATGCAAGCTGAATGCGCGAACGACGATCTTCGCAGTGACAAACCCAAAAGGGCGATACGATCCCAACGCAGATGTGTCGGTGAACACTGCGATCGGAAGCCCGCTATTGAGTCGATTTGATCTGATCTTGGTGCTACTGGATCGGATGAATGCGAACTGGGATCAAGTCGTGTCGGCATTCATTCTGAAGCAGTCGACTGGTCAAGTCGGCATCAAGCAGGAGAAGACAGACAGCGACCCTTCCTTCGATCTGTTAGAGAGACAGCGGCATGCAGCGGAGCAAAAGCAAGAGGCACTGGACATGAAGAAGAAGAAGAAGAAGGCGGAAAGCGACGAGTTGCTGTGGTCGATCTCGAAGCTGCAAGCGTACATTTGCTTCGTCAAAGACAAGTATCAGCCCCAATTGTCTCGAAGCGCGATGACCATTCTGCAGCGATACTACCAGTTGCAGCGATCTTCCGATACCAGAAGTGCAGCGCGCACAACGATCCGGCTGCTGGAGAGCTTGACGCGCTTATCACAGGCGCACGCTCGGCTGATGTGCCACGATGAGGTGCAGGTAATGGACGCGGTGGTCGCGGTGTTTGCCATGGAGGTGAGCAAAGCGACCGATAGCTGCTCGTCGATGCTCGGAGGCGGTCTCGAGTCTGTTCTCCACTCTGATTTTGCTGAAGATCCAACCGCGGAGTATGCATTGCAGGAGAAAATGGTGCTCGAGAACCTCGGCTTGAATGAGTTATCAACGTGTCCAAATCCAAGCCAGTATTCTCAGCGAGGCGGCAGCAGTCAATCCCTCAATCGTAATCGATTTGAAGAAGAAAAGGAGACAGAGCCCCGAGCATTCGTCGCGTCGTCGTTTGATGAATCGTCGCGTTATCAAAGATATCCAAGTCAGAAACGCTGGCAAGCCCGTGCAGACGGGGAAGAAGAGAAGCAACAGTGTACGCCGAAGCGAAATCGTGTCGGTGATCAACCGCCAACACAGTCGTCCCAGCAGCAAAGCTCGTGGAGTCAGCGACTAAGCGGCGCAGTCGATGGATTAAATCGGCAACGCGGCAACAATGACGCCAACTTTGGGAATGACGACCAAGAAGTCGGAGATAGCAATAACTTTAACCCGAACCAGCGATCCCGGTTCTCATTGGGAAAGTGGAGTCAACCGGGCAGTCAATCTGTCACAAGCAAGTGGCGAAAGTAGCTAACAAGGGCTCCAATATTCCTCTTCGATCCGATCACATCTTTTATCGCTTTTTGACAGCTCGAGTTGTGGAACAGCTCTGCTTCAACCTTGTGAGGACAGCATGTGAGGAGCATGGTTTTCAGTTTGTGTGCTTTGTTCATCCGATCGAGCCATTACAAACCTGAGTCCAGGCCAATTCGCCATCAGAGTAGTGTGTGTGAGAGAGAAAGAGAGTAACGCTGTGGCCGAGAGGATCCATGTCTAAAAGCGCATGATATCCAGACGCGGCATTGAGAAATTTTCTCTTTCGCGATTGACTGTCTCCTCTGACTATCAATGCAAATGACTGACGTTCGTTCTGAAACAGTCAACACAAGTCCCCAAGTGTGAAGACATATTCAGCGAAGAGACATCGCAAACAAAGAATCAGAAAAATCGTCCAGTGTACAGTTCAGAGTCTCCAGACAAGGAAAGTCTCATTTCAGGGGAGGGATCTTTGCCAGAGAGAGAAGAGGAGAACGCGATGGTGATGGAGGATCAGCCATCCGTCTGTCCGCTTCAGGTCAACTCATCATCGAGTGGTTGGTCGGTTGTAAGCTATATGTGAAGACTCTCCTTCTTTCTATCGGTTGGGAAGTGAAAGCATTCGCGTCGGGAACACATGGAGTTGCACGGAGTGTTCATGATGGAGTCCAAGAGTTGAGTTTTGTGTTCCCGACGCGAATGCATCCGTCATGGGACGGAGTTGCTCTCTTTGCATGATGGATGCATCTCTTGGCCTGTGGGAGCGCAATCCTACTTGTCATGTTGCCATGAAGAAGACTCATCAAACATTTAATCCAAGAGTTGACTTCGTTCGCTCGTCAAAATTGTGCAACATTTAGTATACGGATCTTGACGTATGTACAAAATTAAATTATTTACGTATTAAGTGCTCTCTAATTATGACTAACTTGATTTTTGTAGCAAAACTATTAAACACAATTAATTTACGGTTTCATACTATTTTAAAATGTAAATCCGAATCTGTCCGTATCAGAGTTGCCGATCATCAATGGCTTTGCAAACCAACCCCTGAGATAGGAGATGGGTCTCCCGTTTGACCATCAAGGTGTCCCCCCCCCCCCCCCCCCCCCCCCCCCCCCCCCCCCCCCCCCCCCCC
>JAASFI010000769.1:0-17603 GCA_023333705.1 Globisporangium viniferum | reverse complement strand
CACGAGTGGATCGGTCGAGCAGCATTGTCATGCAGCTGGAGGGCATCATCTTGGTGCGATTTTTGGACCCGGACGTGCGGTCCAAAGGCCAGCGAATGGCTCAACAACGCGTAATTACAGCTTCTCGTAAAAACGACAAATGCGAGAGAACGGACATTTTGAGTCTATCGAGTCAAAACACGGTGCGTTTGGCGAATCTCTGTTTCTGGTGAAAGAATTTGCTGCAAAACAAGGTGACATTTACTCTGCAATCCATTTTTGCGATGGAAAAAGGCCAGTTGGTTGCAGAACAAGGTGCGATTCCTTCCAGTCAAGACCCAACTTTTTGACCTCCCCAGTTTCTGGCAACGCACGCACCTGATTTTGGCACATCCGACTTTCGTTCGCGGAACGTCATCGCCTTCAAGCCCATTACGTCAAACTTGAGTTCATGACAACATGTCAAACAGTCAACATGGTGCCAATGGATGGATGGATGGACGCGCCGCCTAAGCCACGCGACGGCGCCAATGCAATGAGGGCTTGCGTCATTGGCGCCGTCGCGTGGCACATTGGACTCGACGCGACACGGCATGAAGCGCGGCGACAGCCACAGGCCAGCACTTGCTAATCGTTCGATTTCTCCATTGAGCACTGAAACGCCGATCCGATCTTCGGCGTTTCGAGTTACCGAAGCTTGAAGGCTTGAAACGCCTTCAAGGTTTAAAAATCTTGGCAGCTGACTTGGTTTCACTATGGGCCTGTCAAGATTTGTTGGAAAGGTTCGTAACAATGACAATAACGTTATGATTCGTTCACTTTACAGTTAAGAACCATCAAAGAAAGAGAGTGTTGCTTTTTGCTGCAAACAATCATCCTTTCAATCGCTTGACAGTTAAGAGATTTAACTCTCCGACCATCAGAAAACCTGCGGATGGTTCACATCGTTCACCATGGTAACAATGAGCATTATTTCTGCAAGTTAGCAGCCAACGTTCAGAAAAGTTATTATCAGAAATACTGCTTGCCAGATTATTGAGACAATGATTGTGTCGAATTTACATACATTGTTTACACTAAAAATCTACATGTCTTCGCTTAAGCGGATATGCTGCTAGGTTTGCGTGACGTACTTAACAAATGTTTCGACGAATACAAAGTTCATCTTTGATTTAACAAGATACCGTAAACAGTATCTTCAACAACAGCTTTAGATGCGTCTATACTTTTGACGTGAAATTTCCATTTAAATTATAACTCTCTGAGTTTAATTATCGAGACAAACTCGTCGCAAAAAAGCGCACTCTAAACCCAAATCCTGCCGTACAAATGCTTCATACTTTTTTCAAGATAGTTTTGCCACTTTGAACAAACTCAACACTTCAACATCCATCTGTGCTCATCACTCGAGTGATGGCGTCGACGACTCCGAGTTCCTCATCATTCCTGAATTCGCAGGCAGGCTTCAAGGCTCACTTCTCTCGCAGATCCGCAGCAGCTCCTTGAAGACCATCATGGCGCCATCGCTCTCTCTCAACGACCTCTTCGGCGTGCAGAACAAGGTCGTCGTCATCACGGGCGGCGGCCGCGGCATCGGCAAGATGATGGCCGACGGCTTCGTGCAGAACGGCGCCAAGGTCTATATCGCGTCGCGCGACCTCACGGCGCTCACTGCCACGGCGGCGGAGCTCAACGCCAAGGGGCCGGGCTGCTGCATTGCGACCCAAGCCGACTTCTCCACTGAAGCTGGCAACAAGAACCTCGCGACGGAGATCGCCAAGCGCGAGTCGCGCGTGGACGTGCTCATCAACAACTCGGGGGCGGCATAGGGCGGCGATCTGGACAACCACCACGAAAAATGTGCGAGCCAAGAAATGCATTGAGCGGATTCCATTCCATCTGGATATTGTATACGACTAACAATATGTGTGTATGGGCTTCTTTAGCCTGGGAGCGCGTGCTGTCGATCAACGTCAAGGCGCCGTTCTTCCTCACGGTCGCGCTGCTGCCGCTACTGGACGAGGCCGCCAAGTCGTCCGCGGACAAGAGCGCGCGCGTGATCAACATCGGCTCGACTGCGGGGCTGCGTCCGCAACCGATCTGGACCATCGCGTACGACACGTCCAAGGCCGCAGTGCACCACCTGACGCGCGTGTTGGCTGCGAAGCTCGCGCGTCGCCCGAACGGCGGCCACATCCTCGTGAACGCCATCGCGCCGGGCATCGTGCCCAGCAAGATGTCCAAGGGTATCACATTCGCGCTCCAGAGCTCGTTCAGTGGCCACTCCAAGTTTCTCCCGCTCGAGCGCTGCGGCGAGCCGCAGGACATGGCGGCGCTCGCGATCTTCCTGGCGTCCAAGGGCTCGGGCTGGATCACGGGCGAGGTGATCGCGACGGACGGCGGCCAGGTGTTCGCCACGGAGACCTCCCCGGGCTCTGCCAAGCTCCGAGTTGGTTGTTTGCGAGCGTGCGCGTGTTCGTGTACGTTTGTGTAGGGTGCTTGTATCCATACTAGCGGTTCATGAATGCATGTGGTCCTACTGTTATAACTGCGTCGTGCTGCTGATCCGAATACAGCGCTCTCTCAGTCATTTTTGACAGTCGGTGCTGCTACATACACACAGTACAGTAAATCAAGAGGATTCAACGGGAGTGATAACTAATGCTAACGCAGAAGTTCACGCCAGCGCTTCTGCTGGAGCGATGGGACGCTGCTGCAGCTGCAGGTGGACAGACAGGAAGCGCTGAGAGAGAGAGAGAGAGAGAGCGTCGCGCTATACAGTGACCTGCTTTGTTTGTCCGTTGCGCTGTCCATACTGATCGCGTTGTGGTTGTTCTGTGTGTTCCAGGCGTGCTGCGCTCGTCGCCGTCGGAGGCACAGCACCGCGTGCTGGACGGAGAGCTCCAGCTGATCGCGCTGTTCAACCCCAGCCACGCGCAAGTAGGTTGTCGAGTGCAGCAGCTTAAAACACGTCGCTACTGTTTTTCCTAACGGTTGGCGCTGTGTGTGTAGAAAAAGCGTCCAGTCGACCAGCAACTGCTTCGTCCGCTGACCTCTGAGCCACCAGCGAGTACGAGCACTCCGTCCTCAGACTTCAACTTCACCAAGATCAGGTGCTGTGCGTGAACCCTCAATCTGCCTCTGAAGTACATACACCAGACTCATTTCTATGCTGTGACCGCACGCAAAGACCAAGTGAGGTGCTGTGCGCTCTGAGTGTTGAAGCGGACGAAGGTGGAGAGCAGTCGCATTGTCCTCCAGTAGTGCACGCCGTGAATGACGAGGATCTCGCTGGACCGCCGCGCCACGCTGTGCTTGTGAACGTCTCGCCACTGGTATGATACCTATAGTTTAGCCGAAAGGAATCTGCGCGTGGGCGGATCTTGTCGTAGCATTTGCTCACGTGGTGGTACGCGATGCGATGGCTTTTCAGATGCGCGGACACTCGCTGTTTGTGTTCGATCTGCGGCACGTGAAACCCCAGAAGCTTGAGCTGCAGTATCTGCGGAATGGACTCAGCATCGTCCAAGCAGCGCTGGAGCCGCATTTCGCCCTCGGTGCGTCACATACCCTCCCTTGTTCCATAGTCAAGCGCATGATTTCACTGAAGCTTCATTTTCTCTTTGCCTTCTCTCGCAGGCTTCAACAGTGTCGGCGCGTGGTCGTCAGTGAACCATTTCCATCTCCAGGGCTACTTCACGAACGAGATCAGCAGCGGACTCAGATTCCCCGTTCTCACACAGCCGCGACGAAAGATCTTCCAACACAGAGAGGCAACTGTGTTTGAGCTCCCACACTGGTCCATGCACTGCTACGGCGTCATCGCCAACGATAGTGTGACTGGAACGAACACCAGCCGCACTTTCAACAGCATCGTGGACGTGGCTTGGACGCTCATTGAGATCCTGCAGACACGCGACATTCCGCACAATGTATTGGTTGCAACCGACGCGACGTCGCGGCCACTCGTGATCGTGTTCCCTCGTCAGTACCAGCGCGAGAATGGCGCCGGGCTCTTTGGCGATTCTGAAAGCGGAGCTGGTCAAGGCGCTGGTGTTGGTGCTACTGGCGCTACTGGAGGGCTTCGCTTTGCGATTGCCGAGCTCTCGGGACTTGTGATCGCTGGCAGCGCTGTAAAGTTTCAGCAGTTCACGCAGGAAATGTTTGTGCAGATCCTGGAAAACGAGATCTCCGTCACACAGGTGGGTACATTGTTTGCTGATTCAGGCTGTTGCTCTTCATGCCATTTTCTTTGACGAACTGAACCTGAGCGTGTGCGTCTGGCTTGCCATTGTCCAGGACGAAGCAGAAAGCATAACGGCCGAATGGAAGCGATTGCTTGGCGAAGGGAGCCGCCTCGCACTTGAATAATCACTCACTCACTCAACCAACTCACTCGCACTCTTTTCTCGAACTCAACAACGTTAGCGTCGCAATCAGTTGAGGGGGAAATATAAAAACGTCAAACGCATTCGGCTGACAGTGGTGGAAATAGAAAGCGCCGTACCATATTTTTAACTTGACGGCCGCAACTGCTGTGTTGTCGCGTGTTGTCGCGACTTGTCTTGGTTATGCGCTTGTTTGTTTGCTCAGCGCTCCTTCAATGCGACTCGGTGCTGATCTCTACTTTCCCAGAGTCCGTCCAGCAGTGCAAGTGTTGATCAGCGTCTACAGCTTCCCCCACTCACAGCTTTCGTTCATGTGCCACGACGCTCGCGATACTTGAAGTACCAGCATCAGTCGTCACCAGTCGTTCGAGTCGCCATGGGCTCGGGGCTGAGCGTCTTTTCGTCAAGCGGCAAGGGTTACGATCCCAACGTGGTCTCCATGAAGCACTTTGACATCCACCGCGTGGTCGGCAAAGGCGGCTTCGGCAAGGTGAATGCCGTGATCCGCAAGAAGACGAACCCGCCCCAGTGGTTCGCGGTCAAGACGCTCTCGAAGGTCGTCGTCGTGAAGAAGAATTGCGTCAACATGATCTGGAACGAGCGCAACCTGCTCGTCGTGATCAAGAGCCCGTACATCGTGATGATGCACCACGCGTTCCAAGACCAGTACAACTGCTACATGGTGATGGATCTGCTGCTGGGCGGGGATCTCAAGTTCCATTTGACGGGCACGTACAAGACCGGATTCTCGGAAGACCACGCGAGGTTCTACATCGCTGGCACGCTGTTGTCGCTACAGTACCTGCACACAGAGGGCATTCTGCATCGCGACGTCAAGCCGGAG
Source organism: Globisporangium viniferum (assembly GCA_023333705.1). NCBI lineage: Eukaryota > Oomycota > Peronosporomycetes > Pythiales > Pythiaceae > Globisporangium > Globisporangium viniferum. Next base: position 12,392 of record JAASFI010000769.1, on the reverse strand, counting down.
AACATCATCCTCGACGACAAAGGCTATCCTCGCTTGACCGACATGGGCGTTTCCGTGCAGTCCGACAATCTCCGCTACCGAGGCAACAGCGGCACGACGCCGTACATGGCGCCAGAACTGTTCTTCGGGTCCCACGAGCACGGCGTCGCGGCGGATTTCTTCTCGCTGGGGATTTTGGCGCACGAGCTCTTGTTCGGGAAGAAGCCCTGGACGGGGAGCGTGGAGGCGAGACTGAAGGACTCCACAGAGTTCATGACGCTTTTCCCTGAAGTAAAATACATCGACTACTACACACCAGACATGCTCGACGGCTCCAATACCTCCAAACTCTCCAAGAGCTGCCGGTCTCTGCTTCGAGGACTGTTGCATCCCGGGGAGGCGAGGCGACTCGGATACAACGGCGCGTCCGAGATTATGAAGCACGAGTGGTTTAGCAACTTTGACTGGGACGCGTACGCCAGCCAGAAACTCGCACCGCCATTTGCCCCCGTGGTCGACGAGAACAAGGCGAACTGCAACACCGCCGCCGTGGACTTCGACGACGTGCTTGACCAGAGCTCCGAGCCGTCCGAGCGCATCAAACCCGAGGAGCAGGAGCAGTTCGCGGGCTTCGATTTCAACACCGTGATCAACACCGCTGCCACTACGAAGCCCAGCTAAGTTAGCCATCCGCACCAGCGCAGCGTACTAGACAAGTAAACTCACTCCTCGTGACCTAAACGCACATAGCAAAATGAAGAAGCATCGTTTTACATGTGAGCAACATGCAACATGCATCTATACCGCTCACGCTTCCCCATCTCTCTCTCTCTCTCTCTCTCTCTCTCTCTCTCTCTCACGTAGAAGTGGAGGATGAAGGTGGCTCGGCACCGCTGAGCTCCTGCTTAATCGCCTCCAAAGCCTCCAGTCCTCGCGTGGGGATCGACAGCACCAGCTGGTTGGACGTGAGCACTGGGTGGTCGCAGTGCGCAAAATCCGGGTTGATGCGGATCAGCGACGCCTGGTCGCGACCACAGCGCTCGAACAGATCTGCGACGACCATTTCGCATTCCTTGCGGACCGAAGGCACCTGTGAAAAGCACAACCCCCACACTTATTAACACAACTAAACAGCCAAGTATGTCATATCATGATCACTTTCGTCATCGTACTCTGGTGCCGCAGCCAATTTCGAGAACAACGAGCCGCAAAGATGAATCTTCTTGAAGCATCTGATAGAGAGGAGAGGATAATTAATCAATAAGACAATTCAGCTCAACTAAAAGACCGCATCTCAATAGCACCACATCCTCACCTGTTCCATCACTGCTTCCCACGCTACGTATCGGTTCTGTTTCACACAAGAGATGCCACAATGTCACCAATCAAAACATTCGCCACACAACACCAACGTCACCATGCAGCTGTACCTCATCAGCAACGTTCGGAATCCACTTCGTGTCGTAGAACATGAGCACGTTCGGCCGCCCTTTGCCTCCGCACTGCTTGCACATGGTGATTGCACCGCCCTGGGCTTTCATGGTCGCAGTGTCGACAGTGAATCGGCACTCTACCTCGGCATCCCACGTCTCGTCACACGGGTCTCTGACTGCGGGCGAGTCACCATGTCCAACACCAGCGCACTGCCAATGCTCCACGTTCCCATGCAGCTCGTAAATCTCGTCATCTTCAAAGCTGCGATGGAAATGCGCGTCCACCTGCAATATGATCAAGAGAGTAGCCCGGGTACATTAGCCACATGGTCGCAGGAAGGCTGCAATAGTCAGCAGATGCTCTACTCACATTCGAAGTGTAGATGAAGAACGGATCGTTGGTGACGGAGTCAAGCGGAACCGACTCGGGGAGAGCGCCGCTGAGTCGCAGACGCTCGAACGTGCTCCGAAACGCGCTCTGGTCGCCGCGCTTCTGCACTAAACGCTGCTTCCACTTGCGCAGGATCTCGTACCTAAGAGCAGCGACAACAACATGCTTGAGCGTACGGACGATTGTCAATAGAGCTGTAGTTGCAACTCTATATAGCGTACGTACCCTCGGTGGTGCTTGGTGTCGCGATAGGCGTTGAAGCAGCTTCCCCAGAAGCCGTAGAAGAGCTCGTCGTCATCTGCCAGCTGCAATTATCAGTTCACACACAACGTCAGCATTTCCACAGCCACTCAATACACACTCAGAGGCAAGTACCGGTACATATACGCACCCAGTACGGGTCGCAGAGGTCCTGGTAGTCCACGCCCAGCTTCTCATACGCCTCCATCGCCGCAATGTCACTGTCCATCCGCGTACAACAACCAGCAAAGTGTGAGCGTTTTCATTACCCAGTAATCGCATCCTCACGGGCCAAATACTCGCGTACTTGTACACCGGGAGACCAGAGTCCGCTGCTCATGAATCACACAAACAGACGCAAAGGAGATCAGTCAGCCAGACGCCAAGAGCAAATCTCCAAGTTGTCGCATTTGTGATAATTTGCTACCTGAGAAGCCCGCGCCTGCCGCCACGAGAAGGAAGTCTGCCGCAGCGATCTTCTCTGCACACCACCACATACACACAACAGATACAGATCAGTCAATATACAGCAGCGAACGGTGGCTCATCACTCGTAAAGCAGACGCATCACGTGCACACCCGCTGCGTCGCGCCATGCGCGCTTGTCCATTGCCGCCATCGCTCTTTTGGAAGGCAACTTTGTTTTTTGTTTTTCTGCTGGCACTCCTATTGGTCCAGAGTTTTGGCCAATCAAATGGCGTCAAAAATTGTTTTTGTCGCTCTTTGGATATTCGAGAGAGAAAGAAGAAGTCGAAAGCGAGTGAGCGAGATTGAGAATTGAGAGTGAAGATGGTACGTACGCCGCTCTCTATCTCTCTGTATGTGTGCCCAGAGCGACCCATATGGACGCGGGTGTGTATGTACTGACGCGTACTTCCATGCGGCTGTCTGTGCATATGTGCTTCTGTGGCTGCAGTTTGGTGGATTCGGAGGCGACGGCAACCCGTTCGGGGTGAATTTCAACTTGGGCAACTTCCCGCAACGGTACGAACTCGCCGCGTGAACATTATCGCTGTAGTGACGGCGTACTCGCTTTCTTTGGTGATGTGTCTGCTGACGCATGATCGTGATTCTTGCGTATGTATGCGTGTGTGTGCGTGCAGGTTTGATGAGCACTACCGCGTGTACCCCGTGTCGTTCTGCGACAAAGCCCACTTGGAAGACGGCGACAAGAGTGAGTTGGTCGCGCATGAGTCTGAATGGGAAACTAGCTGCTAATATTCATGTCTGCTAACACGTGTATGTATCTGACGTGTATATGCGCCTCTGTATCGTAGTTCTGCTGCCGCCGTCTGCTCTGGAAACGCTAGGTATGTGGAGAACGAACCTCAAGAATTGGAGACAATTTAAGTGAGCTTTTCTAAACTTTCCCTTTCTTGTTGCTTGCTGTGTATGTGCAGCGCGTCTGCACATTGAGTACCCGATGCTGTTCAAGATCATCAACGAAGGCGCGAACCGCCACTCGCACTGCGGTGTGCTGGAGTTCAGCGCGCCAGAGGGGAGCTGCTACATGCCGTATTGGGTGCGTATTGCCTCACGCGCGTCACTTTTGGATTACTATCACAAATGTTCTAATGAATGTATCGTTCGATGTGTGTTTGCAGATGATGCAAAACCTGTTTGTGAAGGAGGGCGGGATCATCAACATCCAGAACATCTCGCTGCCCAAGGCGTCGTTCGTCAAGATCCGTCCGCAGTCCCAGGACTTTCTCGACATCACCAACCAGCGCGCCGTGTACGTCGGTTGCCCCACTCTTTAAGAGCCGTTCATTACCATCATGTGACCAGTTTCTAACTAATTCTTTCTCTTCGGTACTGTTAATTAGACTGGAGGCATCTCTGCGCAAGTTCTCGTGTCTAACGATCGGCGACACGATCTGCATCAAGTACAACAACAAGAACTTTCTGCTGGACGTGCGAGAAGTGCGACCTGCGCCCGCCGCGTGTATCATCGAGACGGACTGTGAAGTGGACTTTGAAGCGCCCGCGGACTACGTGCCACCGCCGCCGCCCGTGCGAAGTGCTGCGCAGGCTCCTCCGGCGCCGTCGGACGCTCCATACGGTGGTGTGTCGACCGTTTCTGCCGCGGAAGTCGCCAAGTCCGTGCGCGGCAAGACGCTCGGAGGCGGCGGGCTGCGTTTGAACAAGAAGAGCGGTGAGCAGAGCTCCACTGACGCTGCTGCGCTCCGCGCCGCTCGCCTGCGCAGATACGAGTCGTTCCACGGAACGGGCCAGTCGCTGAGCGGGTTGACATCCACTGCTGCTCCGGCGACGAGCGGCAACCGCCTTGGTGGGAGATCAACCAGTGGCGTCTCTGCAGTTGCTGCCAAAGAAGAGGAGGAGGAGCAGAAAGAGGAGAAGCCGCCGGCACCGAAAGCAGCAGTACCGTTCCAGGGCGAAGGACGCCGATTGAGGTGAATGTTGGGAAGGCGTTTCTTTTGCTGGATGGAGGATGGAGAGAGAAAAGAAGGAAGGAAGATACATGAGCAGCTGTCTGGTTTGGTTTTTAGATGACGAAGAGAACGAGAGTAACTTTAGTAGAACTCGCATGAACGAACGACCGAAAGAACAACAAAGTGACTTGACCAATTTCCCATGTAAAAATGACGACATCATCATCGAAATGCGTTGTCAACTCTTTTTTATGCATTCTAGGCTATCATATTTCTTTAATTTCGTTCAACAGTCACTTTTTTCAATTATTTACCAATACATCTCCTCTACTTACCAAAAACTACAAAAATAGAACGCTCGGAGATGATGGAGTATTCAATAGATGAACAGACTAGTTTCGTAATTTGAAAATTCGCGTCAGCGCGATACAAACAATAGCTTTTAAGGCGAATCCTGTGAGAACTTGTACAAGCTGTCACAGGATTCGCCTTAAACGCTGTCACATCGAGTTGATGCGCACGGGAAGAGAAGCACACGAGAGACCAGAAGGCCAGCAGCTCAACCTCAAGCGTATTAGGCACCGGCAGAGCCATTCAGTCAGTCAGTCTGTCAGTGCGCCGTCACGATGTCCGAGACATCGACGTCCACTGCGTCTTCTGCGTCGTCGCCTCCACCGACTGACGCTGTGGCGGTGATGAAACCGTCGCACAGCAGCACGACCGCGAGCAGCTCAACCTCAGGCGAGAATGAGAATGACGGAAGCGACTGGGTGCAGAAATGGTCGCGCTTCTACCAGCGTATGCTGGACAAGTTCCTGCGCGAGACGTACGGCCACGCCGTGAGCGTGCAGATGCTGGCGGTCGCGTCCACGGCGCTGCTGCTCAGCTGCGCGCTCTACTTCCTCTCGCCGCTGCTGGAAGACGACTACCACATCTACAAGCAGTACCTGCCGTGGGTGCACTACCTCGACTACAGCAAGTACAACTCGTTCGTCGTGGACCACGTGGTCGTGTTCCTTGCGATCTCGCTCCCCATGAGCTGGCTGCTGCTCGTCAACGTCACGTACTCGGGCGTGGCCAACCGCTTGGAGCTCGCGCTGCTGCTGCTGCGCATCGCCTGCTGCCTCACGGTTTGCTTCTCGCTCACGGTCATCCTGACCGAGTTCCTCTCGCGGCGCGTCATGATCGCGCTGCTCTCGCTCGTGTACGGCGCGCTGGGGCTCGTGTACTCGTGGAGCGTGCCCGTGTGGCGCTGGTACCTGGACGAGGCGTCGAAGAAGGGGCTTATCGCGTTCATGCCCGAGTCGTTGCAGGAGCTGCTGCTGCGCACGTCGTTGCTCGAGTGGCTCACGGATACGTCCATGTCGGAGAAAGTGCAGCCGTTCCTGCCGTTCCTGCTGCCGCTCTCGCGCGCCGAGCAGAACCGACTGCTGGAGCGGATGCCCGTGGAGAGCCAGGTGATGCTGACGCGACCGGGGCTCATGCCGTTCCTGCCCGAGTCGGTACAGAAGGCGCTGCTGCCATCGGATCCACCCCAAGATGCGGTCGATAATATGCAGCAGCTGACGCTTCACAATGGCTCATCGGAAAGCAACAACAGCAACAACGGCAACGGAGCGCTGGTGCAGCAAGTGAAGAAGCTGGACCTCCCGCCGACCGCCGCCGCTGGCTTCGACTTCCACCGCCCAGAGGTGAAAGCCAACAACGCACTCGCAGCGCAGTCGAGCGAAGAGGTGCTCGCCGACATCATCAGCAACCGCGTGTGGAAGTGAGTGGCTCTTGGGATTGTCACTGTGGTGGTTGGTTATGCTGTGGTACTGATCTCCTGTGTGTCTTTCTGTTTGTCTATTGTAGCGGTTGTAAGCAGATTGTGCAGATGCCGTCGTCCAAGACGCTCAATCGAACGGCCTCGGTCTCCACTGCGCTTCTTGTGCTCCAGGTGCGAAAAGCTCGATACCTTCTCTGACCATTGTATCATTCTATCCAAGTGTATGGCCAACTGACCAATCCTGTTGGTTCAACTCTTGTAGCTCTACGCGTCGCGAAGAAGCCGCCAGATGTTCATCACGACGCTGCAGTTCCTGCTCACGTCCGCCCTGGGCTCAGTCGCCGCCTGCGCAGTTCTGCTTCGCGCCATGCAGCTGACGAGCGCGCGGTGGCCGAACCGGTCCATGCCGTTGCTGAGGCACGCGCAGCAGTACTTGCTGCGCAACCGGAATGCGCCAGCGCAGCTCGGGAGCGATCCTGTAAGCGGCAGCAGCCAGTCGAAACTGCGCAAGGCCGCCACGTCCGCGTCCGTTGTGCTCGCAGTCGTGTACGCCATGCGGAAGCTGCGAGGCTGAAGCAAAAGATAAGCAAACCCAGTGCTCCTGAACTGGTCAAGAGCCGAGTTCTGGGGAGTCTGTTGGGCGGTGATGCGATGTGGTTATAAGGATTCGGCTACTCGCTGGGATCTATTGTTGTTGTTGTTGAGAGAAAGTTGTGAAGAACTCGTACAAGCTCAGTAGGCAAATGCGAATGAATGAAATGAAACAGAACTCAACAGTTGGACTGCATTTTGAGAATTTGGCCTTTGATCCAATCTGTCGAGCTCAGTCACAGCACAAGTCCACCATTTACAAGTCCACCATTTACAAGTCCACCATTCACAAGTCCGCCATTCATATTTCCATCGGAACTTTGGCATAGATCGCCACTATCAACACGTCTTCAAAGATGAACATATTATCAACAAACCCCCACCATTTTCACACACGTTCCCCCATTCGTCCACCTGGCTGTCTCTCCCCCACTCAGCGCTTGCGCTTCCTTTCTGAGCGTGGGGCTTCCACAGGACCCGGACCTTGGAGCAGCTCGTCGCTCTCGGGGCGCCACTCCTCCCGCTCGCCCACTGCAACACACGCCCAGCGCTCGCCGCTGCTGCGCAACTCGTAGACGGCGACGACTCGACCGACTTGCCACGTCGTCGTCGTCGTCGTCGTCTTCTTCTTCATCATCATCATCTTCTTGCCTTAAGGCAAAGGCGTCTGCGTCATGGCGCCGAGCCACACAGACGTCTTCACCTCGAGGTAGCGCGAGCAGGTCTTCATATTGGTCGGTGCGAGTCGAGGCGAGTTGCGCGGGATCCACTCGTCCCACCACCCACAGTAGTGGATGAAGATCCGTGTGGCGGTCGCCTCGACGACTCGGGCCTTGTACCTGTGAGGATCAAACGCACGAAACACGACAAAGTTAGTTGCCAGCTAGTACCGGTAGCGTAACTGGAATGCACACCCACCACTTGTCCTTGGTGTCCTGCGCGTCCAGCGTTGCTCCGACCACTAGCGATTTGCGCCAGCCGTCCACCAGGCAGATCGTCAGCGGTCGGAGCTCCTGCCATTCGCTCAGGGCACGCAGCTGCGTCCAGCCAGCGCCGCCGTCCTCGTCCTCCCAGCCCCAGAGCTCCATGCCCGAAGGCATGCTGTTCGTGAAGAAGAGCGCCTTGGCGCGGCGCAGCGCAGTCCACAGGTAGCTCGCGAGGTCATCAATCGACGAGACCTCGTTGGGCGGGGCTCTGGCACGCTGAGCTTGTGTTGCTCCCTGCACCTGAGATGCTTAGCTTTCGCCTCATCGGCGTTCCAGTAGCGCATCTGGCACACGTAGGTAGCGCCGCGAGTAAAGAACACAAGTAGTACAATAGTACCCTGCAAGCCCAATGCAACACTCTAGGTCATCTCACCTGTAGCATCCTGGGATACAGGCTGATGGTGCGGCGCAAGGAGCCCCGCATACAAACGACCCTGCGCGCGATCTCCCAGTCCACGCGGATCTGGTCCGAGATCGTGCGCCACAGGTCCTCTTTCACCACGAAGAAGTGCTGACCAGCTACCTTCAGAACAGTAGCGCAATCAGACCAGTATGCAATACAGCATACGTACATTATTAGCTCCTCAGATTGAAATACCCCACTACTGGCCAGGTGCACATGCTACCAAGTACTACCCACCAACCCGTGCTTAAGCACGATCGTCCCGCACCGCTTGCACGACTGCTCGCGGTCGACGAGCAGGGCGTTGTGGAGCGTGCCCACGCTGTATCTGTTCGTCAGCAGCTGCTGTAGCGGCGCGTGGGCGACAAGGAACACCGTCGACCCAGGCTCCGGAAGCTCCGACTGCTCCATGCGTTTGTTTGCCTGTCCGCGTTGTCAGCGAAACTAATCTCTAACGTATCTGCTTCTTCCTTATTCACAGCCACTATCCGAACGGTGGTGGAGCAAAACCACCCAACCACCCGACCAGCCGTTTGGCTCACTCAACTGTAGCATCCCAGCAGCTTCACCTTGGAGACTGAGTGATGGTCTTTCAAAGGCATGTACCATCATTCTCAATTACCATCCGACAAGGCAATAAACGACAAGCAAAGAACTCCAGCACCACCAAACAGTTCACATGCTCACGTTCTATCTCCTATTACTCTTCACTGTGCAAACAAACAGAGCTCACTCCGCGGCTCGTATCTTTCCAATGCCATAGAGCCCCTTCATCGCACTCTCTCTATCTCTCTCTTCCTAGGCCGAGATGCTCGCGCTGAGCCACTTGGCGAGCTCGTCGCGGTCGCGCTGGTAGCTCGCGCTCTTGATGCGGATGCGCTCGAGCGACGCGTCCAGCAGGCGCTCGTACGAGCTGTGCTTGCGGCTCTGCATGAACACCTCCACCTCCACGGCCTTCTCCTCGCTCTGGAAGCGCGAGATCACGGACAGCACGATGCGGCCGACCACGAGCGGCGAGTACTGTGCATTGAGCACCGCCCAGTTCTCCTGCACGTACTTCCAGCCGAAGAGCGCGCCATCCATGTCGGACGCGACGCTCGCAAACACGTACTGGATGTCCTGCGAGCGCACGCTCTTGAGCGCCCACTCGATCACCTCGCGCTTGATCTCCAGCGACTTGAACAGACCGATCGCGGACAAACAGTTGAGCTTCTCTTCGATGAAGTCGCTCTCCTCGTAGCACGCGCGCAGCTGCTTCATGTGGCTCGCATCGCCGCGCGATGCCCGGATGCTGAACACCACACCGCGCAAATCCGCCGCGAGCGACGAGCCCTTGCGGTCCGCAAAGTACGCCTGGAACAGACGCTTGGCTTCCGCGACGACCGCGGCGTCGTCTCCGCGGCTGAGCATGGCGATCGCGTCGCGACGGAAGTGGCCCGTGACCGTGCTCTCGCCTGGCGCCGCCTCCCACGTGAGGCGTTGCATCACACCGGCAAACAGGTTGCGGATGTACTGCTGCAGCAGCGGGTAAAAGCTCTCCTCCTTGAAGAGCGTGCTGTAGAAGCCCAGGTTCGCCGAGATCTCCTTCCAGCAGAGGTGCTCGGGCTCATCCGCGTACGCGTTGCTAAAGTCAAGCGCCTGCGAGACGGGGATGACGCCGCTGCGCGCAAACGCAAACACGCTATTGAGCAAACTCATGCGGTCGACCGTGTTGAAGACCTTGTCCTTCACGGGCTTCTGGAGCGCGTTCCAGCCGCTCGGCGAGTAGTTGACGAGGTAGAAGCCCGACTGGTTCGGGTTCACCTTGATCCACGCGCCGTCGTCCGCTGGACGCACGAGCTTCGCGGTGGTCTCGGCGTCGGCGGTGATTGGCGTCGGCACCGCGGCACTCTGGGTCGACTTGCCCTGCCAGATGCCCGCCTGCTGGATCTCCACGGGCTTCTCGGACGAGATGTACGTGAGCGGGATGTCCCAGACCGAGACGTCAGTCGCTGGGTCCTTGAAGCTCTTGTCCGCGAAGAAGCGCTCCTGCGTGAGCTTCTCGTCCGCGAACGTCACGATCGGGTACCCGGTCTGGCTCGTCCACGAGTTGGCCATCTTGGTGATCTTCTGGCCCGACGCCTCTTCCAGCGAGTTCCACAGGTCCTCGGTCTGCGCGTTGCGGTAGCTGAACTGCACCAGGTACGCGTGGATGCCCTTGTAGAACACGTCGCGGCCGAGGTACTCGGAGAGCATGCGAATGATGCTCGCGCCCTTCGCGTACGAGATCACGTCGAAGATCTGGTCCACCTCGTCCGGGTGGTTCACCACCACCTCAATCGGGTGCGACGTCTTCATGCAGTCCTTCACCATCGCCGTGCTCATGGTGATCTCCTGCACAAAGTTGTCCCAGACGTTCCACTCCGGGAAGATGTGGTGCACGGCCTCAAACTCCATGAAGCGCGCGAAGCCTTCGTTCAGCCACAGACCCGTCCACCAGTCCATGGTCACGAGGTTGCCGAACCACTGGTGCGCCAGCTCGTGGCACACCGTGCGCGCAGTCGCGGTCTTCTGCGCAAAACTGCTGAGCTTCTCGTCGATGAGGAGACGAGTCTCGCGGTACGTGACGACGCCCCAGTTCTCCATCGCGCCAGCGGCAAAGTCGGGGATCGCGAGCATGTCGAGCTTCTTCAAAGGGTAATCGATGCCGAAGCGCTGCGTGAAGAACGAGAGCGACTTGACGCCGACGTCGAGCGCAAAGAGCCCGCGCTCGCTGCGGCCCACGGGGGTGTACACCGTCACGAGCACGCCCTCCTTGGTCACGTCCGAGACCGAGTCGAACTCGCCGATCACCATGCCGACCAGGTACGTGGACATGATCGGCGTCTCGGCGAACTTCCAGACCTTCTCCACCGTCGCGTCCGTGCGCGTGTTGGCGCGGATGTGCGCGTTCTTCTTCGGGCGGATCGTGGTCTGTACGACGTGCGTGTTGGAGATCGCCGTGAGGTTCGCATCGGTCACAATCGAGATCTCGTAGCACGCCTTGACCGCCGGCTCGTCCCAGCAGACGAACGCGCGGCGCGCGTCGCAGGCCTCGAACTGCGTCACCGCCATGACGCGCTTCTCGTTGTCCTGCTCGTACTCGCTGCGGTAGAAGCCGCGCAGCTTGTCGTTGAGGAAGCCATGGCACTCGAGATGGATCATCGCCTTGGTGCCGGCCGGGATGGTCTCGGGGAAGTGCAGCTCGATGGACTGGTCGTTCTTGAGGTAGCGGATCTCGCTCGCCTCGACCTTCTTGCCGCCGAACTCGACGAAGACGTTGAACACGTAGAGCTCGACAGCGTGGCACGTGACCGTGGCGGTGGCCTCGCGCACGTCCACGTCGATCTTCTGCGCCACCTCGAAGCGGTAGTTGGCGAGGTCGACGTGGTAGTCGAGGAAGTACTTGCGCGGCGCGACGCTCGTGGGCAGGCGCGCGAAGGGCTTGGAGACGGACGCCATCACTTGAGCTCTGTGTGGTCTTCGGTCTTCTTGTCTTGTGGGCAAAAGCGCGAATGAGAGAGCGGGCGGCCACGGATTCGTCTTCTCTGTGCGTCGTCTACAGTGGTGGTCTTCACTGGGTGCACATTTGTCCTTCTTCTCAGGTTTCCGGTTTTCGCTGTTTTGATGACCTTCCGGTTTTCGGTAATGTTTGTATCTGAAAACCGGAAAAGGTCGTCCTTTCACAACGAACTCTTGTGATTGTCCGGCTTTCCGATACAAACACTAGCGAAACCGGACCCCTGAGAAGAAGGACACATGTCCGACGTGTTGTCATCGGTTTAAGAACCTCGAGTGCCGCTCTTACGCAGAAACCAGCTGGCGACGGCGACGGTGGATTCCTGACCCTTTCATTAAATCGCACTTTAACGAACAGAGACGGTTCGCCTGTCACTCGTGGCTATTGTTTGTATTGGAACACGAAAGGATGATGGAAATCCAGTTAAACAACTATATGCATCAAACAGCATCCATAGTAGAGGGGATCTGGTGTGTGTGACTCATAGAGCAACTGAGGACGAGTCAGTCGGCAGTTTGAGATGCTGCATGCAGTGATCCGGAAGCCTGCCTCGGTGCCTTCGCTCGCCGCGGTTTCTTCGCCTTTGGCACTGGTTTCTTCACCTGCAGTGAAGCCATCGTTTGCATTACCTGCATCGATGTGAATTGCATCCCATGCAGTGTCCTCGCCT